>JANHFX010000307.1:0-19353 GCA_027560015.1 Chloroceryle amazona | reverse complement strand
GCTTCGGGAGGGGACTTCCCGGTGCGCCTAGGTCAGGGCCCGCCGGCGGAGCTGGGCCCATCCTTCAGACCGCCGGGATGCGGGGACCCCGGGGAGAGGCCAGCGGGGCCTAGAGACACCCCCAGGTCCCTGCGTAAGGGACGCGGGATGGGTCCCACAAGGGTGCTGAGACCCGTTGCAGCTTGGTGAGTGGACTGCCACGGGGACTCGCCCATTACCAGGAGTTGGCCTTAGAAAGGGGCAGTGGGGCAGCTCTGCCCAGCTCCCGCACGGCTCCGAGTCCACAAATCCACAGGTCACAGACTTTCTGGAGACTTGTAAAACCCGATGTCGGCATCGGTGTAAATCAAGCTGTTTATTTGTGCACCTCATCCAGCGTCCTTTACCCACGAAGCTGAAAGCGGATCAACAAGACTCTGTGTGATGCAGCTATCTGCTCATGTCTGACCTCGAACACTTAACCAATGACCTCATGCACTTAAAATTAGAACCATACACGCATTTTTGTCTTTGAGAAGTTACTAGTGTTTACATGACAGCAGCTTTTGCTATAAAATCAGCCAAACCCTTCACCAAATTCTAAAAATAATCTGTAAAAATTTAAAAAATCAACCTCTCCAGCACAACAAAACAAAACAAAACAAAAAAAAACACCAAAACAAACAAACAAAACTACAAAAGAAAAACATTGTGCCTGAATTTCCATTGCGGTATTTCACCATTTTTTTTTGTAGCTGAGACAGTAAACACCATCCTTGTTCTGAAAGACTTTCCTTAGAAAAAATCCTTTGGAAGGCACTTGGTGGGTTGTTTGTCTATATCCAGGAAGTCCTTATGTGTTTGTGAAAGGGCATAGCCTATTATTTATTACCTATATTTATAGGTTATATATACAGGCCTATATTTATAGGTAAACACACTAAATAGAGCATATTTCATTCTAGCTGTGTTAGTTCTGGTGTGATTCAAGAGATGCCCCCAGCTCCTCAGCTCTGGTCGGCTGAGCAGAGTTTTCCAGATGTTTGAGAAAACAGCTCTGTCTCTGTAGCTGATGCAGGCACGGGCAGAGAACATCCGCGTGTTGTACGAGCAGAGTGGCTGGACTCGCTCTTTGCACACTCAGCTTCATGTTGCTCTGAGCATGCATAATGTGTCTGGCTGGATTGATGGAGGTTCCCAGCTAGTCCTCAGCAAAAAGCCTCCCAAACCCTTGCAAGGGCCTCTCCTCAAACAGCTGTCACTACTGACTGCCAGGGAAATTTAAGGGTCCTTCATTTTTTCTGGAAGCAAAATAATCCAAGATGAGGTTTACTCGTCAAAAACAGCCATGGTCTCACCAGCATGCCAAAACAAGTTTGTTGACAAACTGGATATTAACCCAGTTTGGTTGCTTAGCTCATCAAAATGCATTCACTTTTATCCCAAATAAGAACAAGACTGTGTTTAGGGCTTTGCGTGAGGCCTGACTCTGCCACCCTTACTTGGTCAAAACTCCCACTGGGGCAAGCTCATCGTGGTAAGGATTTGTGTATGCACTTGTGGTCAGAAAAGAAAGGAGTGTAAATTCAAACATCTTCTAAATGTGTTTAATGGCACCACTGACTAAGGGAAAGCTTAGAAAGACTTCCTGCCTTAGAATTTGAATATATTTTGGTCATTAGTTCATAGGAAAATGTTGGTTCATCAGAAATTAAAAGTGTTATAATGTAATAATTCTTGTTATCTGGAGATCTGCTTTGCAGTTGTTTTGGCTGTGGTTGTTACTGTTATAATCTTCTTTCATGTTAATAAGGTCACTCATTCATTTAATAGCTCAGTTTAAGTAAGAAAATGCAGACACGACAACCGAGGAGCTGCACGGAAGAGGTGACCACAGAGATGGCTGTCCCCCAGCTGCTCTCCAAAGAGACAAAACAGAAGATGGGTTATGGACTTAGTGGAAAAATGGCCTGGAAGAAGGAAGCTCCAAACCATCTGAGACCTGTGCTAAAATATGCAGAAAGTTATTGCTGTTTCAAGCAGCATTAAATCCCACTTAGTACCCAGCATGACTCACAGAACACAAGCAGGGCTTGGATAGTGACAGCAGCACAGGCTCTGCATCTGTGGAGGGGTGCAAACAGCAGGCAGTGAGGAGGGCTGTCATTTTGGGAAGGCAGGAGCCAACAGGAGCGTTTTGCTTGGAATCCATGTTTTGAGGCGCTGGAGGAAGCCTTGGCTCCTTACATCAGAAATTAAAAGGACAGAATCATGTTGGTAGAAAGAGATGGGTACTGGTTGTGATCTTTTACCCCAAGCTCTAAATTTGGGTGAGCATCCAGTTGTTTTGTTCCTGGCTGGATTTTTAGGCAAAGAGAGGATGCAGAGCACAAGACTTACGGTCTTACATCATTACTGTTCTTCAGTGCACTCATTCTCTGCATTTTTGCCAGAAATGACACATTTATTTATGACTAGACAATTTTGTTTATCAAGGAAACTAAGGTGTCAGTCAGCTTTGTAGGTAGGCACTTGTCCCTCCTAAGGGAGGGAGGGGGAGCTCCAGCATTCAGTTAGCTGCAGCTTCCCAGCACAGAAGCAAGAATGGTCTCGTTGCTTTGTGCCTTGTAGAAACCAAGCCCATGTGCCTCATCCTCTATGAAGTCAGTTGGCTGGTGCTTAGACCTGCTTTTCTTTTTGTCTGCAGAGATGTGCTGGATGGAAACGGCACAGCCAGGCAAGCACAGAAACTCCAGTCCCTCCAGCCCGGAGCAAGGCTAGCTTCCCAGCTCCAGGGCTCCCTCCAGACCCACGCTGCATGGTCTGTCGTTCATTTAGTGACTGGCTTGAACTTCAGTGCTGGAAGGGTGGATGTTCCACCACCTCAACAGTGATGGAATCCCATCCACAACTGTAGTAGCAATTTCAGACACTAACTTGAATGAAACCTTTCCCCACAATTTCAAAATTTAACTCTAAAAAGTGAAAGGGTGAGAGTTTTAGAAATAATGCAGGAAGAGGTGACAACTGAGATGTGAATAAAATAGAGCAAAATCTTGATCTTCATTGCCTTTCATTGCACCAGGACATCTACTATATTGTGGAAAACAAAAAGCCTGGCAAAATATGTAAGAGTAATATACCTCCAGCTGCGTGTAATAAGACTGCAATAGCTTTAAGGACTCTTGAAGTCATTACAAACTACAGATACAGGTCTCCATGGATTAGTTACTTTCATGAGGGACACAGGACAAAATTATATGTACTCTGAATATATGTAGACTTTGTAAGAATATTACTGGTTACAGTCAAGTTTCTGAGTTTGCTATAAGAATCATTAGGACGTACAGTCTTAGTGGAGAGTTAAATAATGTATAATTTGCCCCCAATATTTTAAGCCTCCAAACAAATGCCTTTAAAAAAAAAAATAGAAACACATATCTCCAGTGAATACAATTATTGTGTATATGCAAACAAAGGTTTACAAACATTTAACAGGCCAGAATTTGTCTCAAAGTCATTTGTACTGAAATTTGTCCCAAAATGTCGTTAAGCTTGTGTCTTCATATTGTCTGAGTAACTGAAGATTTTTATAGTTTCGATGCCATTATGAGAAACTGCCATAAGAATGGCCATGTAAAAAATTAATGTGAAAATAATAAATAAAAGTACCATTAGTCACTGCTCAGCCTGGATTGCTGGGAGGAGTATAATAAAATCATAGTCCAACTTTGTAGTTACAGAGCTTTCTTGCACATCCCCAAGGCCTCTAAAATGGTATCATCAAATCTATTTCACAGAAGGAAGACCACCTCTGAAACATGGGGGTTGCCAATGGTTGGAAGAAGCTAGAAAGGACATTTGGTCTGTCCCCGGGCATGCCTCTGATGGCCTGAAAAGACAGAATGGTATTAGACATTGGTCTTTGCTAAAAATCTCTGTACTAGCTTTTAATAATAATTGCTAAAAATAACTAATTTCAATTGTTTCCTTCAACTTTGATATCTCATCTTTCTTTTGACACCCCCAGTCTCTACAGCCACAGCCAACTTCTTCCACATCTGAAGAGTTTCAAAAAGGAAACTATCAAGCCACTGGAGCAGTGAGGTAGAACCACAGTGAAACTTGGGGCAATGTCAACTGCATCAATTTCAGCACTTGTTTTAATGTGCTGCAGTCTTTTTTTTTTTTTTTTTTTTTGACTATTGTGGCTTTCAATAGTGGTTTCAAACTTGCTTTTGAAAAATCTTTCTTGCTTTCTTGCTTTCTTTTGCTTGAGGTTATATTAAATATATTGGCAGAGTAGGTAAGGCTTGAACCATTTTCATGCATCAGCACTAACAATATCTTTTTTGATGCTCATTTTTTGGGAAATGTTAAGGTTCTTAGAAAAGACTGTATCAGAGAGTACTAGCAATGAAAACATGGTGTAGCATGTTGGAAACATCTGTAACAATGTGATATCTTTATCTGAAAATATTTATTTGCTGTAAAGCATGTTAAAGAGTAAAATAACTATTTAAAGCAGATACTTACAGGATTCCTCTCACAGCTGTATCTGAGCTATCACATAAGACATAATGTGCCACTGCATTAGATCTGTGAAGCTTGGAAGCTTCTCTAGCTGTTGCTCAGCTGTAGATCTGAGGAGTGGAGGGACTAAATGGTCTGGCCAGAAAAAGAGAGGAAACCAGGGACAAAGGAGACAGCAGACTCTCTATAAGTAGTCCTCTGGGTACAGATTTAAAGCCAGCGTTAGATAACCCCAGGAGATGGGGCAGGATAGCAGAAAGCCTGCAACAAGATGCCTGGTGATCTGCCATTGATCTTCAGAGGGCCATCAGAGACCAGAAGTGGGGGAAGAGTTGGGAAAGGCAATTAACCTAAGTGGTCACAGATGTTCTCACTCTGCATCTGCCCTCTGCAGACTTCAGTGCTGTGGTTTCTGTGGAAACAGAAACTCTGTGCTAAATGGAGCTGCAATCCCTGGCAAGATCTAATTTTTCCAAAGATGTGTTCCACAGTAGCGCAACAAGAGCTTGTTGATGCAGAAAGGTGCAAAGCTATCCTGTGGTAGCATTGCACATTCTGATCCAAGCTAGGAGAGCTTTTGATTCAGGAATAATTTCAGGTTTTGATAGAAGTTAATCCAATAAATGATTCTGTAACAGAGAAGTCTCTAATTGTTGCAAAGATCCTACAAAGATCCTATGTAATCCCCAATGAATGCAGGGTCAGTTCTAGTAGTCTTTCTGTTCCCCTGTTTTAAGGTGACCCAGGAAAGAAAGCTTTGAGCTAAACTCCTGACTGCAAGATTTAGGCACGTGTGTGTGTGTGTCTGTGTCTGTGTGAGCAGTGAATATTTCTTTACTTAGGGCAACATTTATTTAATATTTTTCTAAAATTTTATGTTGTAAAATACAAGTTAAGATACTTTGTTCAGTGTAGTGGGTTCCATTTTATACTGAGTCATTCTATAAGTTCAGAGGCTTAAAAAGGCTTGAGATGTTGGGTACTTTTTGTTTGTTTGTTTGTTTTTTAATCTCCTGTCCAGCCCCCCCCCCCCCCCCAAAAAAAAAAAAAACACAAGCCCAGAGGGGATTGTGCAGATTGTTTCCCATTTTTTTGCCTCCTAGACAATGGAGTGGATAGCAAAACATCACCTCCCTAGCCATGCTGGTTAGTGAAACCAGGTGTTTTACTGCTGCTGTTTTGTACAGCCATTCTCACCTCTGCGGTGACGATGGCTTGTGTAAAAAGAAGGCAAGAGTCCAGAAAGGAACGTGGCACTGACTGCTTGGCCCACTTTCTAAAATTACTGCTCAGCTCTGTTGTCCACACGGTAGCTACAGCAGCTTCTCCCAGCACTGCCGGGCTGATGGGATCTGGTTTTCAGCTTGTTTTCCTTGTAAGGTCCCACTCCACCCAACCCCTCCCCAGTAATTCTTGAACTCACTGCCCACCTTGCTCTCAAAGGAGTGAATGTCTGGAAAATATTATGGGTTTGCAAATTTGCTGAGAACAGGTAATCAGGCTGAGAAAAGAGAGTCAACAGAATGAATTACACCCTGGGAAAAGCCTTAATGGGAGCCTGTGCCTTATTAAACACCAGAAAATCCACTCTTCAGTCAAGGTTTCTCTCTTATGTGGATTCACTGGTGTTTAATGAAGAGTGAACTCCCATTAAACCTTTTCCTGTGGTTAGGACATGGGCAATGGGTGTCTTCTCTGATGTCTTATAAGCAGCAGAGTTGCGCTGCAGCCTTGGAGAGCTCAGCCTGTCAATCCCCAGGCACAAACCTTTAGAAAGTTATTTATTAGTTTATTTATTAGTTCTGTAGCACATGGGGCTGCTTGTTAGGTCAACATTTTTCTATAAAACCACACAAAAGGACAAGAAGGAAAGGCAGGCTGCATGGGGGGAGCCATCCCATCTCGTTCCATCCCATCCTGTCCCATCCCACAGCATCCACTGCAGCACCAGCTCAGGCTCCTTGCCCCACCATGACCTGTCCCTCATCTGTCTGTAGGTGTTCTCAGCTATCTCTCTAAAAACCCCAGTTCTAATTAAATCCTTAGTGTTTCCAGTATTTTGACTGGGTTTATTTTATCTTGTGTAAAAATATTCGTCTTCTATAAAAAAATCCATCTCCTGGATTATTTTGAATCCATTGTGTTTCAACGACATTGATTTAGTGCTTGTTCCATCAGCAACAACAGGTAATTCAAATAAGCATTTTGCTTTCAAAACACTTGTAACTCTCTACTCTTCACCTCTACTTCCATTTCTCCCTTTCAGGATCAGCCTTTCAGAGGTTTGTGAGCTCCTAGTAACACAGAGAGATGCCTCAAGGCTGTTTCACAAGTGCCTCAGCTCCTTTGTCCATGTCTCTTGCTTTTTATGTTTTACTTTTTCCAAGTCTAGATAAAAGGCATGTGCTGATTTGCCCTTATCTTCTGACACACTCAAGGCATTTTCTATGTTTTGAGATGGAAGCTTTTCCTTTAGAAGCTTTGGGGCTTTGTCCCTATTTGCTCATGCTTAGCTAAATGTCTGATGTTTATCACCATTTTTTGTTCCCATTCATTCATTTGTTACTAAACTATTGCCCACTGGGCTGTAATTTCCAGGACTGTTTTAAGTTGTTTTTAATACAAGATTGTTTTTCATTGGCAGTGAACTATGGTTTTGGAGTCTGTGCTGCTGGCTCCTTCCTCTGTTGCCATGGTGCAGCCCTATCAGCACGCCTGTCCCAATCCCCAAACCAGGTAAGCTCCTCTTCCTTGGTGGGGACAGAAACATTGTAGATCCCATTTGGTTCACAAACTGTATAACTTTACTATGTTGGCGATTTTATCTTTCTTGCTTCTCCTGGGTTACTGAGTCTGTGGTTAAAATGTTCAGTGTTAGAGTAGGGAATGGCTCTCCTGGTCCTGACCAAGGGTCCACCAAGCTTCAAATCTTACCTCTAAGCACAGCCAGAAAGCAAACAGGCACACAAAATGCTGACATCACTGACCAGAACAAAACCAACAGAATCATAGAATGGTTTGGGTTGGAAGGGACCATAACGACCATCTAGTTCCAATTCCCCTGCCATGGGCAGGGACACCTCCCACTAGACCAGGTTGCTCAAAGCCCCATCCAGCCTGGCCTTGAGCACTCTGAGGGATGGAGCATCCACAACCTTTCTGGGTAATCTGTTGCAGTGTCTCACCACTCTCATGGTGATGAATTTTTTCCTTATATCTAATCTAAATCTACCCTCTTTCAGTTTGAAACCATGACCCTTCATCCTATCACTACAAACCCTGATAAAGAGCCCTCCCCAGTTTTCCTGTAGGCCCTCTTTAAGTACTGGAAGGTCACTATAAGATCTCCCTGGTGCCTTCTCTTCTCCAGGCTGAAAAACTCTGACTCTCTCAGCTTTTCCTCACAGGGGAGGTGTTCCGGCCCCATGATGATCTTAGTGACCCTCTTCTGGACCCGCTCAAGCAGGTCCATGTCTTTCTTATGCTGGGGTGTCAGAGCTGTCTCACCACAGAGCAGAGGGCAGAATCCCCTCCCTCGACCTGCTGCCTACGCTGCTGGGGATGCAGCCTGGGATGTGATTGGCTTCTGGGCTGTGAGAGCATATCAATGGCTCATACTCAGTTTTTCATCCACCAATGCCCCCAGGTCCTTTACCACAGGGCTTCTCTTAATCCACTCATCACTCAGACTGTATTTGTGCTTAAATCCTCCACCTACAGATTGTTCTAAAGCACAAGTTGAATTTCTGCCCCATTCTCTTTTGTTCTGAGTGGCAACATGGATTGCTCTGCATATTGGACTTCTTCAAAGCAGCAGTGCCCAGCTCACTGCGGATGGACAAGTTCCCAGCCCATGACAAACCAGGCTCCACTCTCCTGCTTGGAAAGGTTTCCAAAACATCCCTGCCTATGGCAAACACTGTCAAATCAGCCCCAGACACGTGGCTGCAGCACCTGCATGACACACTTGTGTCAGCATCCCAAATAGCAGAAAGGCCCTCCGAAATGAGTGCCAAGGTGACGGTTCAGATGGTTGATGGTCAGATGTCAGCTCAAGCCCTCTGAAATGTTTGGAGCAGGGCTGGCCCTGCTGCTTTCTCAGAGGATGATTACGTTCCGTTGCACGCCTGCTAGAGCCAGCAGTGACTGGCCCTATCAAAACTGCTCTCATGGACGTGCACACACGTGCACACACACACGGCATTCTGGAAAATAAGCAAGGCAGTCCTGAAGCCAAACCAGAGCTCTGCCCCCACCCTTAAACAAAGACTAATTTTCCAATCCTAAACTTTGGATCCTGACTTTGCATGAGATTCCTCACTCAGCTCCTGCTTTTCAAAACCCTTCTCATAAACCTACGAACTCATAAAGTAATAAGCTAAACTGGGACGGGTTAAAGTAATTATATTACACCAGTTGCATCCCATTGTAGTCTTTATTTTGTTTTCTCTTTTTAAAAAATGCTGAATTGTAACGTTGAGCAGAGGAGTCAAAAAAAGGGGACTTAGATTAATCAATCTTGGTTAAATTCTCAGCAGGAAGAATCAGAGCAGCTTCTTCACCAAACAGGAACTCTTTTACAGGGCAGTACTTCAGCAATGATACAGAAATCTTCTCAAATACGTGATGATTGACAGCAATACACCTGCAGGGAATACAGTTTGTCTATGGGCGGGAACAGCAGCCAGCTGCTCGAAGTGCAAGCCACAGGGCTCCTGCTTTTCTGCCTCCCAGCACTTTTGCAACTGTGGCATGACTCCAGATTGGTTTTTCCT
Organism: Chloroceryle amazona; assembly: GCA_027560015.1. Classification (NCBI taxonomy): domain Eukaryota; kingdom Metazoa; phylum Chordata; class Aves; order Coraciiformes; family Cerylidae; genus Chloroceryle; species Chloroceryle amazona. Next base: position 10,066 of record JANHFX010000307.1, on the reverse strand, counting down.
TCCCCTTCTTTCTTTTCCTCTTTCTTTTCTCCCTTCTCTATACAAAGTCAGCAATTTGAAAAGTTCAAACTTTACCAGCAGTTTGAGAGGCAGAAGTTGGAGATGGCTGAGAGGCAGAGGGTTCCTGGTGTCTGGCCCTGCCCCAGGCCACTGCTCCTCAGCAGGAGCTGAATGGAAGGAAGGGGCAGAGGAAGCTGACTTACCCTCATGTGACAGGAGATGAGAAAACCTTGTGGCTTTGGCCAGTCATACACTGCAGAGCAAAAAAATCACATTTGCCAGGCATTTGGAAAAGGGGCTTAAACACCCCAGGGACTGCGTCTGATTTGGGGCATTTTGTGGGCTCCAAAACCATCTCTGAAGCAAACCTGATTGCTATGCAGCATCTCTTGATGGTCCTGGAGGAAAGGGCTTTATCAGGAATCAATACAGGATGAGTCTAGCAGGGCTTATGGTGTTCACAGGCCCTTGCACTACACCCCTGAGTGGAGTTGAACCTCCCCGGGAGCCAGGGCTGTCCCGGGTCTGGGAGCGGGCTGTGGCAGCACAGTTACCATTCTAGAAGAGCTGCAAACTAATCTCAGCACCACTTCTCCAGCTATGAAGTGTCTTCTGCTGCCAAGCTTTTCAGTGGAGTCATGTTTTAGCTTTCTGAGCACTGACCTGATTTCTGGAAGCGGAAATCTCCCCTCCTTTATTCCAGAAACCATACCAGATATTAGACTACATGGAGAATCACAGAATCCCAGCGTGGTAGGGGGTGGAAGGGACCTCTGGAGATCATCTGGTCCAACCCCCCTGCTCGAGCAGGGGGCCCAGCATCGCAGTGTCCAGGTGGGTTTGGAATCTCTCCGGAGAAGGAGACTCCACAACTTCTCTGGACAGCTTGGGCCAGGCTCCAGCACCCTCACAGCAAAGATGTTTTTCCTTATGTTTAGGTGAAACCTCCTGGGTTCCAGTTTGTGTCTCTTGACCCTTGTCCCATCACTGGGAATCACTCAAAAGAGTCTGGCCACATCCTTTTGACACCTGCCCTTTAGCTATTGGTCAGCATTGATCAGATCCCCTCTCAGTCTTTTCCAGGCTCAACAGCCCCAGGGCTCTCAGCCTGTCCTCAGCACAGAGATGCTCCGGTCCACTCGGCATCTTTGTAGCCTCCACTGGACTCTCTCCAGTAGTTCCCTGTCTCTCTTGAACTGGGAAGCCCAGAACTGGACACAATACTCCAGATGTGGCCTCACCAGGGCAGAGTAAAGGGGCAGGAGAACCTCCCTCGACCTGCTGGACACGTACTTCTTAAAATGTAGTAAGAAAGTGCAAAGCATTTTTTTACTTCTTTCTTATTTCTTACGATACATAATATCAGCCATCAACATAAGCCCCATTTTTTCACATTAAGCACAACACACACACAGGCAGCTGTAGACACATTTTCTTTTTCTAAGAGTTTATTTCTTCCAACTGATTTCTCTCTTGCCATTTTCAGGCCAGATTTGTTTGCCACTCTGTACGTTTCAGAAACTTTACAGATGTCAGTGAAACATAAATGTAAGTGGACCTGTTCTGGATTCCCACAAAAATAAGGAAGCTCCATTAAAAAAAAAAAAAAATAAAAATCTTTTGTGGTTTACTCTCCCAGCAAACTTTTTCCCCCTTCTCTTTTTCTATGTCTCTGTACATCACTTCTGTCCTTCCGTACACAAGGTGACACACAAACTCCGAGTCCTTTGCATCTTTGCTTTTATACCTTGATTCATTATTTATACACTACAGTTTTAAATTATTATTTTAAATTGCTTCTTATTCGGGTCTATCTCTTATTGAGGTCTGTCTTTCCCTGGAATTCTCTCTGATCCTGTACTAAAAACCCAACTCAGACCCAACGCCGAGTCTGAGTTTCAGCCAGACCATCTCCAACAATGCACTCGTGTTCTGATCTTTCTGTATTTTGCAGTCAGGCAAGGTTTGGATTAATTCAGCTGTAGGAAGTCCCCATTCTGGAGCTAAACTTCTTATCGACATTATACAACTCAGAGAGAGGGAAACAAAGATCTTTAAAAGAGACTGGCAGAATATGATACCCATAAATCCAAGCTGGACAACAGTGCAGGGGTGGGGGTTTCTCTCGTGTTTCTGCTCAGTTAAGAATTAGCATTGAAATTCATTCTGGTTTTAGGCTTTTTAGATGATGCTCATGTTTCATATTTCTCCCAGAAACCTTTGCATCCAGTAGTGAATTTCAGCCACATCTGACAGCAGTAAAGACTCCCAAGACACGCTGCTTTGGCAAAGGTCTGGGAAAGCAGGGAGCCAAGCAGCAAAAACTGTCAGTGCCCTTGCAGAGCGACAGGCTGGGGCAGGGGTTCACCTCTTGTCGGGAGCCAGAAGGCTGGGGCAGATTTCAACTGGGATTGAACAAGCTTGCATAAATTTAGAATTTTTAGATCCTAATCACAGTATTTAAAGGGGAAAAAAAAAAAAGAAAAGAAAAAGAAAACAGTATTTATTAGTAATTTTTATTTCACCTCTATTTCATAAAACAACTGCCACTGGTAAGGTAGGTTCTGCCGTGTTTTGGATTCAGTGCCGTTGAGCAGATGGTATTTATTGACAAACCTGCTGCTAAACTGTTTGCATTCCCAGGGCTGTAGGTGCAGCCAGCCCGAAGCACATTCACTACTCATTACTAAAATACTCATTTCCCTGGAAAACCATCTGTGTCATTCAGTCATGGCAGAAGCCCAGAAATGTCCTAGTGCCTCCACCGCCACCACCTCCTCAGCACTATTTATACACAACTATGCCTGGAATATGTCTCTTGTCTCCTTTCTGAAGCCCTCATCACCCACCCTATATTAAACACAAGGCAGTGAGATGAATGAGACATAAACTGTACACATCATTTCCAGCTTTTCATCCTTACAAATACAAACTAGAGCCCATAGGTGCAGGGGAAAGGCTAAGGGTGAGACTTGCAATGGAGCAGCCCTGAAAACATCACCAATTCCTTGTCTCCCTGGAACCAACGACCAGTTTGGCACTGGGGAGCTGAGGGACAGGCGGGTAAGGTGTCTCTCCATCACTCCCTAGGAGCTATTTACATACCTCTCAATTCTATGCCTCCATTTACATAGCTAATGGTGCATCTTCCATGGTGTCATGACGTATCTTTAATTTAGGATGATGAATGCACCTTGCCCCCCCACCCTCAGGGGTGGTAGCTTCTTCCTCTTTGTCCTTATCTGATTCAAAAGGTGTAGAATTTCACCCAGACAGCTCTCTTACTAAAAAAATAAACTTCTGTGTTGCATTAGAAGTGGAGACATGTCTCTTAAGGTGGATAGATGGTGGCCCAGATTGGCTCATCACTGATTTCCTCCTCTCCATACTGACAAGAATCCTTTTCCTTCACTAACGGATTCTGAGACATCAGATGTCTCAACAGTCTCGTATCAGCATAAGTCTTGAAAAATGTGACCAATGCCAGATTGGCAATGTTTATGAACACAGAGGTTGCCCAGAGAGGCTGGGAAATCTCCTTCCTTGGAGGTTTCCAGTGCTGTTTTGAACAGAGACCTGAGCAACTCTATCCACCCGCAAGGCTAGCCCCATTTTGAGGTCCAGCAGGTTGAATGAGATGTGAATTGTACACATCATTTCCAGTTTTTCTTCCTTACAAATATGAACCAAAGTCTATAGGTGCCAAAGAGTGACTAAGAGCAAGACTTGTAATGGGGCAACCTAAAATACCACATGGCCTCCAGCAGTCCTTCCCAAAATACACTTTCCTGTGCTTCTGTGACTATGGAAAATGTAGTTATGATGCATTTTATGATTTGGAATAATTCTTAGAGTATCCTATCAAGCATAATTTGTTGTGTCAAATAGGAATTACACAGGCAGTCTCTTTAATTAATGAATCAAACGAAAAGAAGGCACATCTATAGAGCACTCCACTGAGATGGCCTGAACACCAACAGATGAAGCAAAGACGGAGCCATAGCAATGGGAAGCACTCAACTCAGGCATCTTTGTGCAAAACTTAGATTTTCTGAAACAGAGCAAAGTAAGGGAGTCCCTGCTGGGGGTGGAGGTAGCACAGAAGAGCTGCTGTGCTTCAGCTCACACCCTCACTCATTGTGAAATAGCTTCCTTGTTTAGACAAGCCCCAGGAGATGTAGACATTTATATGCGTATTTAATCTTTCCATCTCTCCTTTATTTATTGTTTTGATGTTTCCTCAGGCTTTGAAGATTTAAGATAGTTCTTTTTCCCAGAAACGACAAGTTTTAAGGTAAAAACAAGGCTAGAAATTGCCTGCTGCCAGCTGGACTAAAGAGTTTGTAACTTTTTCCAGCACAGGAAATGTTCAATATTTTAGTAGCAGTGACCATGTTTTAATATATTCATGCCCTTAGGTGTGTAGAAATTCTTCATTCACATTGCCCACCCCAGATCATAGCACTGCTAATATTTGTACAGTGCCAGGAAAGGTGCTGGCAACACACCAGTGTTTTGGTCACTGCCGAGCAGCGCTCCACAGCATTGAGGAGTCTCTCCAACATTTCCCCCTCACCTGTTGGGTGGAGCTGGGAGGGGACAGAGCCAGGACAGCTGACCCAAACTGACCAAAGGGATATTCCACACCCTGGGACCTCTGCTCAGCAATAAGAGCTGAGAGAGAGGAGGAAGGGGTTGGGATATTCCTTATTATGACATTTGTCTTCCAGAGCAACCACTATTCCTACTGAAGCCCTGCTTGCTGGGAAGTGGCCAGATGTTGCCTGCTGATAGGAAGTAGAGAATAATGTTTTGTTTTCACTTGCTTCCACATGTGGCCTTTCATTTTCTTTATTAAACTGCCCTTATCTTGACCCACAAGCTCTTTTCCATCTTATTTTCTGCCCCCCATTCTGCTGAGGAGGTGGAGCGATAGGGAGGCTTGGTGGGCACCTCCAGCCAAAGTCAACCCACCACAGTCCTTTCTGGAACGCAACATGGGGCCTGAGACAACAGCAGTTTTGTATCAAGTGTGCTATAGTCACAGTAATTATTAAGGGGCAAGCTTCTGTGTTCATCATGGTGTTTGCTGGCTGCACTTCTTATCTCTGTGTTTTGCTATGCTTGGGAATGAGCTCAACTGGGGGAATCCAACTGCCCAGGAATCCTGGAAGAGATTATGGGCTGGCCAGTAGGCAGAGATTTTGGAGCATTTCCCAAGGAGGTGGCTCATGCCCAAGAAACACCACCATATAACCAGCTACCAGAAGATGAAGGCGTTATGCTTTGTTTGCTGAGGGATCTTGTCATGCTGCAAGAAACCGTCGGAAGTGGGAAGCTGCTGTGTGGAGTCCCAGGCTACAAGACATTCAAGCCACTGAAGGAGAAGGTGAGTCAAGTAAGTTTGCAGAAGTGAAAGCCATCCAACTAGCCCTAGAAACTGCTGACCGAGAAAAGTGGCTAGTGCTCTATACTGTCTCCTGGATGCCCTACGGAGGTGGCTGCAGCAGTGGAAGAACAGCAACTGGCAGCACAGGGGTCAATCCACCTGGGCTGCTGCATTGTGTCAGAACAGCACTGCCTGGGTAGAAAACATTGCTCTAAAGGTATGTCACACAGATGCTCCCATGACTGAAAACTGCACCACTGAAGAACGTGGAAACAACAAACAGTTCTGACATGAATATCAGAATTGAAGTAGCTGAGGTGGTCCTGGTTTGGGAGCATAAGAGTGAGCTATTTGTATCTCAGTGGGCTCACAAAACAATGGAACATCTAAGGAGAAATGCAATGTACAGATGGGCTTGTAATCAAGGGGTGGACCCGAGCATGGAGACCACCACACAGTTACTTGTAAATGTGAAACATGCTCAATGAAGAGAATCATACAAGTGAAGCCTCCCTGGAAAAGAGGGCAGTGGCTGGGTTTTCCATATGGTGAGGCCTGGCAAATGGACTGTGTTGGGCCAGTGCCGTGAACACGCCAAGGTGGGCACTACATACTCACCATGCTGGAAGCAACTGCCGGCTGGCTAGAGATACAGCCTGTGAATCATGTCACTGCCCAAAATACCATCGTAGGCCTTGAAAAGCTAATTTTGTGGCAATGTGGAACCCCAGAAGAATTGAAACATACAATTGGCTTCAGTTCCGAAGTAACCTCATAAAATAATCTCCTGGGCTAAGAAACATGGTGCTGAGTGGGTGTATCACATCCCCTGTCACCCACAAGCCTCTGGAAAGATTGAAAAATATAATGGGCTGTGAAAGACCATGTTGAGAGCATTGGAAAATAGGGCATGGAAGCACTGGGATGTAAATTTAGCAGAAGCCAGCTGGCCGGTTCACAGCAGAGGATCTGCTAACCATCCTGGTCCTGCTCAGACAAAACCCCTTTGTTCTGTGGGAGGAGATAAGGTCCCTGGAGTGTACACAGGGAATTGGCTGGGGAAGGTGGTGTGGGTTGCTCCTCCCATTGGAAAAGGCAAAGCCATTCCTGGGATTGTCTTTGCTCAAGGACCTGAGTGTACTTGGTGGGTAATGCAGGAGGATGGGAAGACCCAGTGTGTACCTCAAGGAGATTTAAGCTTGGTGGAAAAATAACCTGTGATGTGAGTTGTATGTTGTAGGAAGTGATGAGGCAGGATGACATGAACCGATGAGGAGTGAGTTTTGCAAGGAACCAGGTGAGTGCAACAATGACCCAAACAAAGCTGGTGTTGGCATCCAACAACTGAACGTGCTGCTTTTCCTGTCCTCAGAAACCATCTTGAAAGATGGGGCTCAAGTCATAGCCTGTTCTTATAAACATTTGGAGGAGTGGAGGAAATGCATGGACTGGGAGAACACCACCTATCTGTTAAGGGAGAGAGGACAGTAGTTAATGAGAATGGATAAATCTTTATGTTGGATACAAAGCTGGTTTAAGTACATAGTGTAAGTGTTAGTAAGAAGACATATCAATAGTCCTTGTTCCCTGTGGTCACCTCATTGCCTGTAAGGAATGTGCTGAAGCCCTTAAAAAAATGTCCTCTGTGTTGTACAAATACCATGAAAAGACAGGAAAATTTTTGCGTGAGTGGGTATAGAGCACTCTGGATGGAAACATTTCCTGCTTTATTGCTTTTCTACACGTACCGCACTAACAGCCGGCTGGGTGTTTGGCGGTCTAGCACGTGTATTTATGGAGCATCTCACTTTAGGGATAATGTGAGCAATAAAGCTTTAATCAGCACCCTGAAATACGAGTTGACTGTCAGAGGCTGCTAGATTTTTGTTTATAGCACTTGTGTTCAACTGCCTCCTTATTACCCTCCTCACTTTTTGTGGGTTTACTTCAAAGTTGTAACCTAAAATAACTATTGCTGCATTTGCAGAGCTTCGAGTTGTATCAGCGTTCACACTTCATATTAATGCACTATAAAGGCAGAAGTTAAAAAAAAAATACTCTTCCATGACATGGCACAGGAAAAGTGGGTGTTCTGGTGGTGCACGAGTGATGTTGCATTTTTCTCCTCACTGTATTGGTTCTGGTTGGATGGAGTTAATTCTGCTGACAGCAGCCCTCACAGTGCTGCTACAGTACCTAGAAAGGTGCTGGCAACACACCAGTGTTTTGGTCACTGCCAAGCAGCACTCCACAGAATTGAGGTGTCTCTCCAACATTTCCCCCTCACCTGTTGGGTGGAGCCGGGCAAGATCTTGGGAGGGGACAGAGCCAGAACTGCTGACGCAAACTGACCAAAGGGATATTCCACACCCTGTGACCTCTGCTCAGCAATAAGAGCTGAGAGAGGAGGAAGGGGTTGGGATATTCCTTATTATGACATTTGTCTTCCAGAGCAACCACTGTGCCTACTGAAGCCCTGCTTGCTGGGAAGTAGCTGGACATTGCCTGCTGATGGAAAATAGAGAATAAATCTTTTGGTTTCCTCTGCTTCCACATGTTGCCTTTTGATGTTCTTTATTAAGCTGTCTTTATTTTGACCCATGAGTTCTTTTCCATCTTATTTTCTCTCCCACTCTATCCTGTTGAGGAAGTGGAGCAAAAGAGCACTTGGCAGGCACTTGGTGTCCAGCCAAGGTCAACCCACCACAAACCTTTTTGGAATTGTTAGCCAAGTAATTAACTGCTCTGAAGACTGTCCTGACAGTTCTTTGGTGTCATCTCAACCATACAGGTTCCATCTCCTCCAAACCAGGTCAATGCCAGGCAGCCACCGCTGCTGCAGTTTAGCAGGTTTTCAGCCCTCCCCACTGACCCAATCTGTTCTCCTCCAGAGGAGCTTCTGGTGGAGCTCCTGAGCAGCCTCACATTGGAGCAGGCACAGCAGCACAGCCCCAGCAGGGTTTGGATTTGTAAGCAGAACATGCAACAGCCTCAGCGAGGTGAGGTCGGGCTCTTCTTATGGACATTGAGTCTGCAAATAAAGTGCAAAAGTTTTCTGAGGAGCTTTTATTCTTTCTCTGCAATTTGCAAGAGAGGGAGTTTCCCTATGACACACGGGAGTACTGTGAGGTCCTTCCACACCTCTGTGGCCCTGCAGACACCGATTGCACTGCACAAGCCTCCCTAGGAAAACTCATCCCAGCGAAAGCTGATAGCAAGTCCTGCTGGGTCATTTCCTCTACCAGTCTGAGAACACTTGGCCGCACTGGTCCTCCAGTGGTACCTCAGCTTGGAGAAGACTCTGGGGAGACCTTATTGTGATCCTTCCAGTACTTCAAGGGGCCTGTTAGAAATACGGGGATAGACTTTTTAGCAGGGTCTGTTGAGACAGGACAAGGAGTGATGGTTTGGAACTAAAAGAGTGAGATACAGACTGGAGAGAAGAAATTGTTTATGCTGAGGGTGGTGAGACCCTGGCCCAGGCTGCCCAGAAGGGTGGTGGCTGCCCCATCCCTGGCACCATGCCAGGTAAGCTTGGCCGGGGCTCTGAGCACCCTGCTCTGGTTGAGGATGTCCCTGCTCCCTGCAGGGGGTTGGACCGGGTGACCTTTAAAGGTCCCTTCCAACCCAAACCAGTCTGTGATCCTGTGACTCTCCTACCACAGGAAACGCAACGACGACCGACAAGTTTTTATGTTTCCTTTTGAATCCTCCGAAGCACCAAGGGCCGGTGCAGCGGGAGGAGGGTCGCGCCGACTGACGCAGAAGCCCCTGCGCTGCCGGGGCGTTCTCACCGCCCCTGGGGACGCTTTGACGGCCCGGGCCGGCGGGAGGGGCGACACCGGCCCCCCAAATGCTCGCTGACGTCGCTTGTGACGGACCAGCCCCACAGGGCACGCGGCCGCCCCCTGCACGTCTTCCCGCCGCACGCTGCGCGCTCCCGACCGGGACCGAAGCGGGGAAGCAGGGCGGCAGCACGCGCCGCCCGGTGCCGCGCGAGCCCTCTGGAGTGGGCGCGCGGGGCGGGCGCGGGGGGCGGGCGTGAGGCGGGCGGTCACCTGACGCCGCCGCGGTCGCCGCCATTTTGTATGGGAGTGTAAATGTGAAGGGGAAAGCCGAGAGCGCAGCCCGCGGAGGGAGGCAGAGTCGAGCGGGGCCGGGCGCGGCCAGCCCAGCGCAGCTGCCGGGAGGCGAGGGGTCGCCGCCAGCACCGCAGGGCTGCGGGAAGAGCCTCCGCGGCGGCCGTCGAGAGGAGCCGGTGAGGCGGAGCCCGGCGAGGAATCCCCCGGTCGCGCTCGTCTGCGTCGCGTCGGAGGGAGCTGCCGGCGCCCTTCCCCCGGAGAGGCTGCGCTCGCCTCCCCCCCACCCCTCCCCGGGCTGAGTCGCTGCCCCGGCCTTGCTGCCCGCCGCGGCGGGTCCGCGGGGGGAGCCGCCGGCAGGGCCTCGCCGACGATGTCGGGGCAGTCGATCACCGACCGCATCACGGCGGCGCAGCACAGCGTCACCGGCTCTGCCGTCGCCAAAGCCGTCTGCAAGGCGACGACCCACGAGGTGATGGGCCCGAAGAAGAAGCACCTGGACTGTGAGTAGGACCCCGCGGTGGCCTCCTGCGGCCTGCGCCCCGCGGCGGGGGTGGGGGGGCGGCCGGGACGGGCCGGCGGTTCGCCCGCCGGGCAG
>JANHFX010000306.1:8357-25716 GCA_027560015.1 Chloroceryle amazona | reverse complement strand
ACCTCTCGTCCCATCCCAGGGCACCACTGAACAGAGCCTGGCCCCTTCTCCTTGCCCCCCACCCTGCAGAGATTTGTAAACATTGACAGGATCCCCTTTTCCAAGTTGAGAGGCATCTGCTTGTCTTGAAAGACCTTAGAAAAACTTTCACTCTAGTCATTTTGAGTCTTTACTCATTCTGCCCACATGCTTCGAGTGGTGCGTGTTCCCAAGTGCTTTTCTGCCGTAACAAGTGTGTCCATAGCATCATTTTGTATGCTCTCCAGGGCAGGAAACCTCATTTCCTTTATTTCTTCCAGCTTTGTGCATATTTATGGATAAACAGTTAATGATTCATGAAGACGAGCTGCCTTACTCCTTTTGAAAGTATTATTATGACTTGTTTTGATAATGAAAATAACCAAATAAACTATATTTTATGTTGAAAGAAAGAGAATTCCTGCCCCTGCCAGCCCTTTATCTCAGGTGTGCTCAGTAATTGCAACAGGGAAAGAATTTGCCTTAGGAAGACTTCCCATAAATCTAATTAAAAGAGGCTTGTATCTTTTTTTGAAGCAGTAATTCAAAAATGCACACAGTATAAAGCACCGTATGTCAGACAGCGCGAGTCCTCTGAACGGCCTGAAAGTTCAAGGTGGGAAAGAAAGCTGAGCAGCAGAAATAAAACCTCTTAATGTCTCTTGGAAAAGGCATCATCTTCCAGGACAGGGCAGTAAGTGGACAGTTTGCATGATAATTGCAAATTGGTGTAGCAAGCTCGGAGACGTAGAAATGCTCCTCTCAGCACCATTGATCCAAAGTCTCAGTGCTGGTTCTCAGCACAATTAAGTCGTAAACTTGAACATACTCTGCGTGTTTGAACGTGCCTGAATCTTTTCCCTGGCTGATAACACACGTGTGCAGAGCAGCTGAGTATTGGAAAACTCGTCATCACTTATCCCATTACCTCTGCTCTACCATGAAGTCCTTTCCGAGGAGGGATTTTCGACAAGGAGGAGGAAGAAAGCTTTCAGTCTTGCTTTAATGCCATATTTTACACTTAGTATCGAGGGCTGATGAACGAGTGCTGATTTAGAATTCCTTTCCACTTCCTGCTACAGCCTGCTCTATAAATCAGATGGATAGGAGCAGAAATGGGGTAAAGAGAAATGGGACTCAGGAGTCATGTAGCGATACACGGTGGGGGAATGAGTGTCACTGAACCTAGTGCTCATCTTTAATGTTTAGTTACATTCTAATGGAGTCTGGTGGAAGTAAAAGATCATATTAATATTCAGTCAGCAGCTGTGAAAGATGTCACTTTAACTATGCAATAGTTAAAATTTTACTGGCAAAATACGATCGGTGTAGAACTTACTGAGTAGTTGAAGTTTTCCAGCAGTTTAAGTCACGTCATACCACAATCAAGAGGATGCTGAACAATCTTAAATGAAGAGCGTGCTGGTTTTGCTTAAGAAATAATTTAGTAGCCCAGAGGCTTAGGGTTAGCTTCAAAAAATAGTCAATGCTTTTAGGCCTTAATTTCACACTCCATCATAGAGCAATCCACTGGGAAATATAGAATGAAAAGAGGGATATTGCTGTATGTAGAGATTGTCCTGAACAAAACATAAACTTCAGCAAAATGTTGAATGGGTATCCTTGCTGTGGGATAGGTTGGCTTGAAGAGCTCTGAAAGAATTATCATTCTTTATTAAATGATGCCCTGAGATTTTTATTTTACTTATTTTTTATGTTTTTTTTGTTTTGTAAGGGGTATTCTAAAAGTAATTGTTATCGTATGGGGAAGTCAACATGTTTGTAGGTGTGTAGAGAGAGCTCCTTTCAGTGAAGCCAGTGTAGCTGCACTCCTATCAGAAAAGGAGGAATTGCACAGGGTGTCTCTTTTATCTCCAACCGTAGAAAGAGTGAAGCCCCCTTTTTTATGTCGGAGTGAATCAAACGGACAATCAATGAAATCAGACTTGCTCTGGGCTCCCCCACGAGCAGGTGATGTGATGTTTTGTGCTTCACCTGCCTCCCTGAGAGACATCACAACCATCTTTCCCAGAGCAGGGTTGGCAGCCGGTGACACTGCTGAAAACCCACCACCTTACTATTCAAATTAATGTGGTTTTGTTCCAGTGCAAGGGGGGAAATCAACCACGTGCATATGCAGAGGGTTCAAATTGTAGAAGTATGCACAGAAGAAGCAGGGGTGAGAAATTCAACGTCTTTGTGTAACAGCCTTGCATGCAGCAGATCTCCCTCCAGCTCTGGAATGGGAATCCAGTGCTTTGTTTTTGTTGGATCTGAAGCTACTTAGAGCAACTGCTGCTCTCTGTAGGCAACAACATCAGCATCAGTTCCTAAAAATAAACTCTGAGGAGATTGAATAGAATAATTAATAATAAGGAAAGAGGAAAGCAACCAGAGGTTAAAAGAAACCCCATGTAATAGCATGTCAAAGATATGAAATCTGCCCAATTGGTTGAGGACTGTTCCATGGTAATTGGCAAAACTTTATACAGTATGTTTCTTGTGTGCCTTCTCTCCCACCCTCTCTTTCTCTCATTCATCAGTTTTCAAGTTCAGGCTTCAAATAAATAATTGCAATAAAACAGCCAAGGCAGATCCTTAAAAACTGAATGAGCTTTTCAGACTCACAAAACCTTGAAGTGCTGGATTTCCTTTTTTTTTTCCCTGAAAGGGCTAAACATTAAGATCACGAACAAATCATTTTGTCCAACTTGTGTGAGCTTCAAACACGCAGCTGCATACATCCAGGGAAGTGACATATCTTCAAAGAATATAGTCAGCCTGAATGATGAAAATCCGTCTGCCAGCCTGCACAAATTTACATGAGTGCTTACGCTATCAGTCAGGCATTTCCTGTACTCCTGTGGCTTTTTAATGTGAACTATCAAGGATTAAAAATGGACAGTGTTTTACTGAATCACAGCATGGTAGGGGTTGGAAGGGACCTCCGAAATCACCAAGTCCAACCCCCCTGCCAGAGCAGGACAGAACTAGGGCAGATCCCTCAGCAATGCACCCAGACAGGTCTTGAAAGGCTCCAGAGGAGGAGACTCCACAACCTCTCTGGGGAGTCTGTTCCAGTGCTCTACAGCCCTTACAGTCAAAAAGCCCTGGTAATATTTAGTAGATGGTTGGACTTGATGATCTTGAAGGTTGTTTCCAACCTTAATGATTCTATGATTCTATGATTCTAAGTCATCTCTCGACCAGAGACACTCTTGACCTTCACCAAATCCAGGAATACTGCTGCTGTCAGAAGCAATAGTGTTGTTGTGCAGCCCTCTGCTTTCTTGCAGAACAATGGAAGGGATTGATGCTACTGACTCCGGTATCACACATCCAAAGATTAATGCTGTAATAAGCAAGCAAATGCTTGTGTAGGTAATTCAGTGAGCAATAATGTATGTTTTGCCTTGTGTTTTTGTCCCCTGAGAGCATTTCTTCCTTAACATTCGCTTTTTTGTTTTCTGATTAACTCTCTTACCTGTCCATGCTGTACAACCAGGGCACGTGTTTAGACAAATATGCACAGTATGTTTCAGAATTGTTTAAGAGCTTGACTAAATCCTCCAAGAGCTGCGCACAGCCAGGGAAATAATGTGCTTAATTGCACACATAAATAGAGTAGAAGTTTGGTTTAAAGATTAAGAATGCAAATGATAGGAAATAGTAGATATGTCTGTCTCTTTTTAATGGGTTCTTGCTTACCCCCCAGCTGTCTACACATGATATTTGCTGTAGCATTGCACGGTTTCCAAGTTTGTGTAATCCAGTCTAATCCACTTTATCAGGACTTGCATAGAGTGCAGTAGTAGCACTGCCTTGCGAGATCACTTTAAAGTAAGTTAGTGAGGAATGACAGTGGGATTTGTTACCAGATTTTCTTGGTTGGGTCTGCATTTCTCAGTTGCTTCCTGAGAATATAGAACCTGCAGATATAAGCATGAGGAGATCATCTAAGGATACTTCAGTCATCTAAACCTGCTGGCATTTCACTGGGGAGGTTGGCCTTTGGTAAAGATAAGTGTCCTGCTTGAGGGTAGGAGTCTTTCTTGGGGGTGAAAGCTTCAATTTTAGAGAAAATACAACAGAAAATTGTGGACAGAAGCCTAATTGCAGAGACATATCTACAGTGCTGCATCCACCTGATGATATTGGAGCTTTCTGGAACAGTTTGCAGAGAATAAGGTGGAGCGTTACATGACATATCGCTGTGGTGTTAACCAGCCTGACATTCCTGACTGATGAAAGGTTTAGAAAAACCATGTAAAGAGTTTTAAGCCATAATGGAAATGTGTTGTCCAAATGTCAAACGTTACCGAGTTCCCTAGGAGGAAGTTAGGAGAACTCCTATATACGTAGGCAGTAAGTTGTGCTCATTTACATATTTATAGCTACGTCATTTTGCATATGGAATGATCTTTTTCACGTCTATGCCACTGTCTGTGGTATTAATTTACTGTGGAGAAGTTGGAACGAAGAAGGAAACCATGTCTGAATGCGTTGCTAGAAGACAACAGTTGCCTTTGATGGAAAGAACTGACTTAAACACAATGTGCAAAACTGTGAGAAACAAATCTGACATTTCAATAGAGGAGTGAATGGTTTCCATTAAGCTTGCTAAATCCCTCTTTCTCAGAATACCCAGTATAACCTCATACACTCTTGATTTTAACAGGCTTTATTATACTCCATCTCAACTACATAAATATAAAGCTAAAATAGCTAAAATATTTAACAGATGTGGAACAGTAGAGATAGACCTCTGCAGCATACGGCATGGGATTGGCCCAAATTAAATAGTGATCATGGACTATTAAATATTAAATGCACTTCTGGAGGTAGGTCATTATCCCTCACCTTACACTCGCTGTTCTGGCACTTAAACGAGAAATGAAAAAAACCCTCTTGACTAATATGAGCTTTGCAAATGAGTAGCCCGAGAGTGGTTTAGTTCTGATCTTCCAAGCTGCGCTAACTTCCGAAGAGTTAAGTGAGATTAAATCATGCTCCAGATATCATGTACACCTCAATTTAGAAGACGCCGTACAAAGGGAGTAGAAGTACAAAAAAAGATAACGAAGGCAGCAACTTCAGATCAGCACCCCGAGCACTTCCAACCTTTCATGGCTGAATAAAGTGACTGACGGTAGATACGACAAGCAGACTGCAGTGATGGGGGCTTTGCAGACGGGGAGAGTGGGCAGAATAAACTTCTCTATGTGAGATCAGGTAAAGGAGGAAGAAATAACCCCAGACTGGTACGAGGAGGGGGATGGAGACGTGAGCCGGGGGGAGCACGGCAGAGATGGAATAAAGAGAAAAGATGAATGTCTGAGGAGGAGCCCCAGTGTGTATATCTAGGATGTATATTACTCATCAGAAGGGTGTGGGAGAAATAGAACAGGGAGAAGAGAGTTTTCACACAAAAAAAATGTGCATGAGCCAAATGTGGTTGCTTCAGTCAGTTCCCCCTTTCTTACAAACAATGAGGCAAGTAAACAGTGACTTGATCTGCTCTGCACTGGCCATTCATTTTAGGTGTTAGATTGCTGTGGAGATAACACAGGTATGATTTATCATTACTGCAAAATATCACATCCAGGAAAGATTTCTGCTCCCAAGGTAGTTCCACTCATGTTGTTAGATAAATTCCCAACTTTGATAGAACACTAAGAAGGATCAGAGAGAATAATTAATTATTGCTGTATAGTCCATTGTATCCAGAGCTATTAGAGACATGGTAAAGATGGGGCGTTTTGCAAGGGGCCACTAATGTGAAACATCCCCTGTGGATCCAGAGAAAGAATATATAAAACATATGGACATACAGCACAGGAACACAGTCTACTGGTGGTAATAAACTGCCTTTATCTAGAAACTATTAGACTAGAGGATCTGTTGAAAGACAACTTCTGGGCTCCTGGCTAATGACCAGAAGAGAGATAAACAAAAGGTAATAAGAAAATAAGAAAACACCACCTTACAACGTTTAACGACCGTCGTGGCAACTGCTTTCCTTCTTTTGTTAGCGTGCGGTCTTTCATTTCCCATTCTTAACCATTTACATATCCACGGCTCTAATATCTGACACAAGACAAAGCATTTCTTCATTACAAGACAAAGAACAGCTCATCAGCAAAACACACACCATGCTGAACACCGGCACAAATAGATCTGAGAGACACAACAGATTGCGGCAATTAAAAGAGTCTCTCAAGCACTTCAAAACACAGATACCTCAGCTGTGTGCTTCATATTAATCCAAGCCTCCTCGAAGATAAAATTTGACAAGAAGGCCTTTCATTATGGTTCCATATTGTCATATCTTTTTTAACAAAAAACATCTGAAGGGAATGAGAATTAGGAGAGCATCTATTTAAATATTGCCAATGAGATTTGTGGTGCGTGTAGTCACGATAGAGCTTACCTGGAGTAAAACGTGTCGTGTGAAAGAGGGAAGAGAAAACTCAATTTGTGACATGGGCACAGTTAAGCACCGGTCCCCTTATTGAATTTGCAGTTATTTGTCTGATGTGTACACACACACTGTGGTGGAGAGGTGGTGAGATCACACCTGGCATAGAGAAAATGGAAAAAAAACCCCACACCTCTACCATCTGTACAGTAATGAAAGAACAAAAAGGAGGGGGACATCCTTTAAATTATTATGATAAATCACGCTTATTACAGAAGGAATAAGGGACCAGCTAAGAACAGCCCTCTGGTAGTAAGTCCAAAAGAAGAGGCAATCCCTGCAGAGCTCACAGTCACACTCTGGCCCAGGTAAAGCTCTGGAGATTGTGACACCAAGCACAAGAGGACGCTTTGTGGTGCAGGTGGATCATAGTGTGACCTTCCCAATGGCTTTTTGCCTGCTTTCCTAAATAAATAGGTTTGTAGGATCATCCTCTTCGTGTGCCTGTGTGGGTGTTGGTGACCACGTCTGTGTTTAGCCCTCTAACAACATGGGAAGGGCTTGGGACTGGAAAGGGAATGTTTTTGGAGAGCTGACCTTCACTGAGACTGGTGAGCAGGGATCGATTTGGAGCTCTGTCCTTCACAACAGCAGCGTAATCTGAATCAAAAGCAACGCTCTGCCCCGTGACTTACATGCTAGCAGGAGAAAGAAAGAGAGGAAACAGTGCTGTTGAGCCTTTCCAGCTGCCTTCGATGTCCCACTGGGCATGTGCCCCCGCAGTTGTAATCACAGAGTATCACTGCTGGTCCTACCAACTTGACAGTGAGAAGCATGGCCTCGTGTTTGAAGTTAAACTGAAGATAGATTCCTTCTTGTTCATGTGTAATTAGGATCAGATGACCAAACACACAGCAGGAGCTCTTGCTGTACTTCATGTTATGTTTCAGCAGCTAAATATAGCTGAGTTACCTCAGAAATGCTTAAAAGACCCAGACCAAACAACTCCCTCAGGTACAGTAGTAATGCCAGTGGTTCTTTAGGGCCACCTGATAGTTTCCAGTTCGGTTACAGTCAGCACCAGTGTGTGTGGCTGCTGCTGGAGTGGCCACGCTCAGGACCCAGCACAGCCATGCCTGAGCTCTTGGGAAGGAGAGGGAGCTGTGATGCAGCTAGAAAATCTAAATTCTTAATAGTCTCCTTATGCCATCTCTGCCTTGGAGTTCATGGTTCGTGGTTGGGAGAATGCCCAAGGCAAATCAAGGCTCTGTAATGTGATTGCTCACACATAGGATGAGAAAACAAAGAGCATGGGAGTCTGCTTTTGTTTGCTTAGTTCATCCTTTGTCATCACCAGTAATTGTACCTTCCAGAGATGCATGTGAGTACATGAGCCCTCGTGGGGCTGAATACACAGCAAGCAAGGCTGCTCCTGCCTCGGTATGTAAATGAGACACGCCACAACTTGTTCTTCACTTCAGTGGTAGCTCCTTGTCAGGAATGAATGCTGATCTGGGAGCAGTGCTCGCTGGCAGTTCTAAAATCTTCCATCTCTAGCTTTTCCAGTCCCCATTTCTCGTCTAGAGGGATGTATTGCTGACTAGCTCACCTAGGACTTCCCAGGCTGTGGGGAAACTTGCTGGGCGTCAGCGGTGAAATCACTGGAGTTGGCTCCTCCTTGTTTCCACTGAGAATCCTCTGCGCAGGAGAATTCAGAGTTGTACAGAAGCTGTGGGAGAGCAAAATGAAAAAGTTGGCAAGCTTCAGAGGTCCAAGGTGGGGAAGAGAAACAAGTGGGATGATTGAATGTTCCTTGAGATGACCGAATGGTCCTTGCAGGCCTTCAGTGTAAACCAATGAAAGGAGAAAACTGTCCGTTGGGCAGAGCTGCTAGGGAGGGGACAGGCTTCCAATGGAAGAGCTTCCACATGTAAAACTTAACATGGCATTCAAGGAGAAGTGGCCAAGAATCGTGCTCATCTGAACTGACGACCGTAGTTAGGCAGGAAGGAGGATGCTGAAGGCAAAGAAAGGGATGGGTGGGTCACAGATAAGCAGTGAAGAGGTGCTGGCGAGAAGGAATAAATACATATGAAATGGGGAGCAAAAGCATCTTGCTGAGAAGATGGGAAAGAGAATATCTGGGGGAATTTTACTGGGTTTTCACCTATTCCAAACTAGGTCTCATTACGATACCAGAAGCTAGCTCCAGTCCAGATCTCTCTCCTCTTTTGTAGAGCTGACCTCTTCTCTTTGCTCCTATTCAGCACTGATTGAAATTTAGGTAAGGTCTGCAGAGCTGTATAAAAGTAGGATCTCATTTGAACCCATCACCAGAGAAAAGCAGATGAATGTTTAATTTTAATTAAATAAAATTTTGAAATTTTGTTGACATGAAAAATGGAATGGAGAAACTTCAGAAATCTCAGAAGAGACTTCAGAGAAAATTATTCAAATTGATTAAATGGGAACTTTGCCACTTGTAGAGAAAACATTCTGAAATAATAAGTGTAAAATTTAAGTGTAAAACAACAGGACAAATGAGAGTTTCCCCTATGTGCTGAAACTGCTGAAATGAATTCAACAGTAAAGTGCTGGTAGCACAGGTCTACAGCCCTGTTCTGAACATTTCAATCCTCTCCCTGGAAACAGCAGTTCCTTTATGTAATGTGAATGAGATATAAAGGAAGGTTTCAAAGTCACTTTACATCTCTAGTAAATGTGGGCCAGTTCCCAGCCCTGAATTATAGGTCTATACAATACAGGAGAATGTGGTTATCAATTTCCCTGGTGCACCACGAGAGAGCTTTTGATCTCTGTGATCAGATTATCTTGTTAGTGGCTTTGAGAAGGCAATAGGAGCAGATGATCGTCCACAAAGACCAATGCATTGACCTTTTTCCACTTACCGTGCCTGTTCCAAACCCAAACAGAATTTCAGCCCGTGAGGGGAAAGGCAAAGCTGCTGTCAGGCAGAGCTACTTTTCCTGGAAATTTTACTGCCAAGGCTGCTTGTTTGTTTGCCCTTCTCTTGCATTTTAACCTGGTGTCATAAACAGACGCAGCTTATATAATGTGCTCTGCCGAGTCCCTGCCTGTCAGCCTTGCCTCTCCCTCCGTAGCTTTTTAACCCTTTAGCCAGTTTTAATCACATTTAACAGGTTCTGAGTACTGCAAGTAGAGGAGAGAGACTTCCTGGTAAAAGCACTATATTGTGAACTTGGTCTTTGTGACACATCAGAGGACTTCCATGGGAAACCACCAATGAAAAGGAAAGCTACCCAAAAAAAGCATCAGTGGCAGCTGCTGCTTGCAGAAGTATCTGCTCTTCTCTCTTCTTCCCATCTGAAATAGAAATGACTTAGCAAAAGCATTCAGTCGTATTTCCTCAAACGTTACCGTGAAACCATGGGAGTACCACATCTGGAAAGAGAGAGTCTCTTCTTCTGTCAGATCCACACCACCTGAACTGCATTGGTCTGGTTGGTCACACCGCCCTGCTTCCCCAAACACAAACAACCTGGGCTGGCCCTTCATGTGGAAGAAATTGGAGCAGCTCCAGAGAATTCAGTCTGCTGATTCATAGCAGCATCCGATCCTCTCTTTTTTTTCTGTACATATGTGGTACCTTCTAAATAATACGGCACATTTAGAAATGTGATATTTAGGATTTCAGAGAAGTCTGGTGGTGCTGAGACAGCGTGAGTGGTTTTAAATGTGGGTTTGCTTTGCAGTGTTATAAAAGCTCGTTCGCTTATGGGATAAGTGGTTTGTGATTTAGCTCCCAACATCAGGACACGTTAAATGGATGACAAACTTCATTATCCATCTCCCCACCATCTTTTCCATGCTTTATTCCATATTGTGTTTTAGTGCTGGGATTTAATGTGGAGGAGACTAAACAGACGACCGCTTGTGTCATGTTTGAACATGAAACATCAAATCCAAAGCCTGGGCCCGTTGAGCGCTACCGAATAATGAGAGGCTTTGATTGTTCACAAGTCTTTCCAATGAAATGTCAAACTTTTCATACAGTTAAAATGATCTTCACCAACACAGAGCTTGCAAACAGATAATTATCAGAGAACATGAAACAGAATTAACATGCACTGGAGCATGTCATGAACGTTTCCTTCAGCAAATAGAAAAGGTAATTGCTGTCTGAGTACAAAGCAAGGAGAAAGGCTGGCTCTGTTCCTTAGACAATGTAGATTGGCCACTGTTTACTCACTTAACCCATAAAAACATGCAGCGTATCAGAAGGGTGCCATTCAAAGGCTGATGGAGTGCGACCAGCCTCCTGATTGCAGGCACTTCTCATTTCACACTGCCTAAGTCTGATCAGACAGAAGGTTCTTGGCTATTATTAGAAGGCTAAAACCTGATGAGTCAGAGCTCCTGGTTAAATAGGACATTTGTAAACCACGTTAAGCCCCAGCAATAATTAAAACATTTTTTGAGCCACATTTTTACTTCAGGCACAACTAAGAGGCTTCATTCTTAGCTTAGAAGAAAGGGCGGACATAATTTGGTATGTGGACACAATTTTCCTATAGAGAAATCAGACGAGCAAGGAAATAACACTCCTAATGGCTAATGGGAGTGGTTCTGGGTTGTGATTTTGATTTTACAAATCAATTTTCTAATATTAGAAACTAGCAGAGTGTAGAGGCACAGGATGGAAGCCTGAAAGAGACTCTTAAAATATCACATAGAGCTCATTGACATCACAGGCAACTTTACTCATAAATTTATTCAGCCAACTCTTGCAAATGCTTGAGAATTTTTGTTCCCATCCTCCTCTCAGGAAGTTGCTCCCCAAACTCTTAACTCTGATCGTTAAAAAGCTTGTTTTCCACCTAGTTTGATTCTCAGAGCTCTCTCCACATTTCAGGGGAAGGCTAAATACACTTACAGACAATAATCATATTCTCCCCATCCCCTTTTGTGCTAGGAGAAGCAAGGTCATTTAAAGAAGACTCCTCATTGTTTCTGCTCATTTTCTTAACCCCTTGCAAAAGTGAAGGCACTTAAAGCCCCTCCTTTCCAAGTCCAGGGGGATAGTGTTGTGTGCAATGTGAGCACAGGAGGCGAGGTGGCCAGGTCTGGCATCCTGCCTTTGTCTCTCAGCATGGCAGAGACACGATGCGTTCATCTCCCAGTGTCCTGGTTTGAGCTAGACCAGAACTAACTCTGTTCAGTGATTTTACTTTTCAGCTCGGTCTCTTCTAACTAATGTCACTTTCTGAAGTTAACAGCAGATTTTTGTAGGCAGTGTCTGCTTCCCGCAGTGATAACGCTCCGTGTTTAGAGTTAGTGCAGAAAGGCTCTGGCTTATGCTGGCTCCTGTACAGACCAAGGTCACTGCTAAATCTTGTGTGCCACCTTGGGGGTGCAGAAAGTCAAAGGTTGCACTTATGGGGAGGACCAGCCAGGACAGGTGACCCCAAACTTACCAGCAAGGGATTCCATCCCATATATGTCATATTCAGTACAAAGCTGAGGGGTGGGGAAGGTCAAGCCTCTTCTTCGACGGTCAGCATCCAAGGGGGGCTCTGTCCATTCTGCCTTCAAACCCAATCTATGTGTCAGAGTCCAGCTCCTGAATCTGGTTCCCATCTGCCACTGAGTCCAGTCTGGGACTTCCCCAGTCCCTGCTCCACAGCATCAGTGGTGCAGGTGATAACATTTCTGTCAGGGGGTTGGGTTCGATTATGGGTTGTATTTATCAGTATATATTCCATTTTATTAGTATTATTTTCATTAAGGCTGGTTTAGCTTGCTTCTCCAGTCTGTAAGTCTCTCTTCCTTATTCCCTTTCTGTTGGCCTTTGGGAAGGGAGAGGTGTTAACAGAGAGCATCTGTTACAGGTCTAGTGGGTGGCCCTGACCATAAACCTTGACAGCCAGCCACTTACCTTTGCAGAGAATCATGCTTTCTGCTCTACTGCATTATTGTGATTATCACAAAAAATAACTGCAGCTCCCATTGGTGATAGCACTGTCATCCATCTGGTATGTGCATGCGCGCCGTGCAGGCGTGTCTAGAGATGTTGTGGCCTGCATTTTTCTTGCAAGGGTCCACATCACTTTGTTGGCACTCTCAGCAAGCCAGGGCCTCTGAAGATGTGATGTTAAAAAGCCACCAACCCAAAAATCACAGAATCGCAGAATGTTAGGGGTTGGAAGGGACCTCTGGAGATCATCGAGTCCAACCCCCCTGCCAGAGCAGGACAGAACTAGAGCAGATCCCTCAGCAATGCACCCAGACAGGTCTTGAAAGGCTCCAGAGCAGGAGACTCCACAACCTCTCTGGGGAGCCTGTTCCAGGCTCTGTAACCCTGACAGTCAAGAAGTTCTTCCTCACGTTGAGGTTTTACAGTTTATGTAAAACTAATCCAACACCACTCAAGAATAAAGAGAACTTTAGTCTCCTCTCTGCGCGTGCTGCTGTAACACCAGTCTGCCAGGAAAAAAGATTTTCTTGCCCGTCAGACTTTGTGGTCACGTGGGTGATAAGCAGCCGAAATGTAAGGTTGTGCTACGACAGGGAGGCTTAAAAGGCTACTGGAATCCTAAGATGTATAAATAGAGGAATACTAACGATTGACTGTAGGGAGTACAGAGTTGTTAATGGAAAACCGTGTCTGGTTCTTGCACCTGCAATTTAAGAATCAAGAGAACGTCTGAGGGTTTAAGAAACAGCAGCAAAGGAAAACAACTGAAAAACACCCTAAAGGTTACAGCAGGAGAAGGAAGGATGTGTTTTACTAAGGATCTTAGCTTTACCACAGCTAAGGTCAAGTGGAAAAAACAAGAGATGAGAGATGTGTCTCCCACAGAAGGGTTTCCATTTAGTCAGAAGGAAGATGTCACCCACAAACTCCGAGCATCAGGTAACTCTGAAATCTCTACTGCATCACCAGAGTAACCACTGCTGAGGAGGAAACCTTCCCTCTGATGAGCAATGCACGTGAGCAGGTCACCAGTAGCTGAGGAGAAAAAGAATGGCCCTAGCAGCATCTCACCCCACTCAACTCTGCCTACCCTGCTACAGAAAGTGTCCTTACCTCGGGGTTCTGCAGGTCTGTGTGCTGATTTCTCTCCAGAGCTGAAGGGATTACAGACCAACATTAAACAAACCACCTTCTTCAGCAAGAAAACGCAAACCTTCCGAAGTGGACACAATTGATGACAGAGGGTAATTATATAAACCACTTAATTAAATGGCACAGGCTCAAAGACAGGGACTTCATTAAATAGAAAAGCAGCCAGTTTGAATCCATAAATAGTTTCCAAAGCATGTTCATTTTCTGGTGCCATTTCACTACACAAACACGGGGAGGAGTACCCTTGAGAGGAGGAGAAGTGTAAATCAGGCCTCCAGTGAGGAGAGACACTGGGGCCTGCCTGGTATTAGTTCTCCCCTCTAAAAATGGACACAGTTAAAGAATAAAAAATGTCTCTTGCCTGTGGGATTGACACATCTTTGCTCACTGAGACTGAAGGCCCCTGGGTGCCAGCTAAAGCTCCTGGGAGATGCACAAACAGAGCCCACCTGGGAAGTGGGCAGCACCTGCCCTCGGGGAGCAGTTTGCACTGTGTTGGAAAGTGTGAGGAGAGAGGTGTGATGGCTTGTCCACGGCAGTGGGGAGGAAAGTGCTGGGATGGCAGGGCAGAGCGACGGGGCTGTTTGCAGAGGGCTCACCCTTGGTGCCTCTCCCCCAGCATTTGCCAAGGCACTGGACCAGCAGCGAGGAGATGCAGAGCTCAGGAGAAGCCTCTGGGGCTTTCCACCTCCTTTTTCATAGAATGGTTTTGGTTGGAAGAGACCTTCAAGATCAAGTCCCAACCATTCCCCCAGCACTGCCCGGGCACCACTGACCCATGGTGCCCAGCACCACAGCTCCACGGGGGGCTTGGAAACCCCTCCAGGGATCACAGGGACTCCACCCCTGCCCTGGGCAGCCTGGGACAGCCCTGGACAACCCTCCAGGGAAGAAATTAATCAATCATACCCTTAACTGGAGAGTCACCTTGTTCACATTGTTTTCTTGGAGGAGTGCCTGCCCTTCCTGCACACCCCTCAGCTCCACCCCGGATCTCCACCGTGCTCCAGTGCTTTGCCTGCACAAGTTCATGGAGGCAGCAACAGAAGCAAAACTGCAGCTGCTTTTGGAGGTATTTTTGTATTGTTCCCATCACTTAAGTGCCTGAGCGGCCAAATTACACCAAATTAATAACAAGGGAAAATAAGAAGGAAAGAGGCAGATGTAGGAAAGAAGAACAAAAGGATACTAATTAAAGGCAGAAGAGTGAGTGGAGGGGAATGAAGTTAGAAAAAGGAGAGATGAAACCAATGCCAGGCAAACAGGTTTCCATTTAAACGACAGTTTCCTGAAAGACTGTTTAATTAAATCTCATAGTGCACAGTAATTTTGTTTCTCTAGCTCATTAGGACCAGGGGCTGTTAATCGCACTTATTAACAAGGCAGAAGGTCAAGCAGACTTCAGGCTACTCCATCATTGAATAGATGGGAGAAAGCAGGGGCTGAGCAAGGAAATTATTCAGCCAAATATAACTTGTTGCTGAAACCCCATGGCTGGGATCATGCTCCAGTGTTTCAGAGCTTAATGCTGTTACGGAACAAAACCACCGTGCACAAAACTACAAAACCAAACACACACAGGCCACAAAAACCCCAACCAAACCCTCATACATCAGCAAAATAATTCCAACTTTCAATGTGTTTACCAAGGGGAGAAAAGTAGCTTCAGGATACGCTGATTTACAGAAGTGAGTAAAATGCTATAAGCAAGACCTGTGCCAGGGATGTGCTGCTTCTCCACCAGCTGGAACCCCAAACACATGCTCTGGTTCTTAGGAGGACACTAAAGAACATGTTGCTTTGTCACTTTACAGTAGCTTTTCTATCTCTCTACATCATCACACCGTACTACACCTACACTGGGGCATTTCAGCAGTAGCAGCCTTAAAAGTTACAGCCGTGACCAGGTTTCCTCCACAGCCTCTATCAAGTGAGACTGATGAAATGTTCAAACAGCCTCTTTTCCTTCCTGCTCCACTCTGCAATTTCTTACTATTTTTAAGAGCAGCCACAGCACGGATTAAATGTCCATGATATCACACTAAAAAAAACCTTCAAAGACGTAACTGGAAGTTATTCTGCTTCTGCATTAGAACCTCCTTGAAAAAGCTCCTGGTCTGAAGAGATAACAGCACTGCTTTGATTTTAAGCCTTTTGTGTCGCCGAGCGCGTTTGTATATTAAAGTGACACAGCCTGAAGTTTTCAGATTTCACAGCAAGCCTCCAGATGACAAAAAGCACATACCTTTTTATCACCAGTGTGGAGCGAAGCAACTTACGCAACAGAGCTTAACAGATTGGAAAGCTCCCCAAAATATTCAACCCTTAACTTTCAGGATTTTAAACAGAAATTGAAGCAAACTTAAGCCAGCACTTTTAAGGGGAAAGATTTGAAATTCAGCAAAACCCAGCGGATCGTAAAGGCTGGTTGTGCTTTCATGTGGTGGGGAGATTGCTGTTCTGCAGGGGCAGTGCCCCTGGATCGTGGCTTTAACCCATCGACCTCGGGCACACCAACCCAAACCCTTCCATCCGCTTGGGTACCTCTGGAGAACTGATTCCTACGTACCCAGCATACTCAGGTTGTTGAAAACTGTTGTGACTCTGCCCTGACTGAAGATAAATGAGCCACTACCACCCGCGTGCCCTGGGCAAAGGAAGGAAATCTCAGAAAGGAATTGTTAGGACCATGGTTGCACCAGCAGAGGAGCTGAGAAGTCAGACCCTCAACTGGTAACCATCACTCTGTGGCTTCTCGGTGAGTGCAGGGCCACAGCTGACAGAAAAGTTCCTTCCAGGCCTATCTGCAACGGAGCTATTCTTACAAAGCGTGTGATGTTCACGCTGCAGTCAGCAGCTCAGCCATAGTTGTGCATCCTTTACTCGAGGGAAGAGGCATCAGCTTTTGGCTCATCACTCTTCAGCACTCCAGCACGCACCGCGTCTTGTGAGCGGAATAACATCGCTCGGATTTGCACCAAAAGCAGACTACGGCTGCTCCCCACGAACCAGATTAGGGTGGCTGACAAGCAGCTTATCTTACAGCCTTCACTTTCAAAAACTCATTCAAGTACCTGCCTCTTGTGAATAA
Organism: Chloroceryle amazona; assembly: GCA_027560015.1. NCBI lineage: Eukaryota > Metazoa > Chordata > Aves > Coraciiformes > Cerylidae > Chloroceryle > Chloroceryle amazona. The sequence continues at coordinate 9,081 of JANHFX010000306.1, read as the reverse complement.
ATTACTCCTATTTTTCTGATTCAGTTCACTGACAAACTCTGAGGTTTACAGCTGGAAGGGGAGGAGATCGAGAGTATTTCCTCAGTGAAAAGGGCCGGCAGCAAATCTTTCTTTTGCTGTCCCTCAGTTTTGATTTATTATTTTCTGTATTCATAAATATTTTTTTCCCTGAACTCTCAGGCACTTGATCTCTGGGGGAAGTTGCTATGCTCTGCCTTTAGCCTGGTGCTCTGCCCTGGGTTCACTATTGCCCCGAGAACAGATGAACTCTGGGTTTCCCTCTCCCCTCTTCATTACCTCGACTCCACCAGCACACATACAATTCCCTCCCGTGTTGCTTTCTCCATGCCACACAACTGATGGGAGATATAAACAGCTCGAAGCATGATGAGCTGGACCCACGTACCACAAACAGGTTCTACTGAGAGAGTCTGGACTGCTACCAGAGGCACATCTGGCACTGGGCATGGAACGTGCAATGAGGGAACACTGTCTGCTGGCCTGAGACTGAACAGACCCCACCTCTCCTGCGGGACATCTCCCTGCTGCTTTGTATTTTGAAATCCTTGAAAATAAAAACCATTTTTCCCCCAATGCCTGTATTAGAGCACGAGTCTTGGAAGGAGCAGCTGAGGGACCAGAGAGTTGAGCCTGGAGAGAAGGAGGCTCAGGGGAGCCCTTCTGGCTCTGACAGCTCCTGACAGGAGGCTGGAGCCAGGGAGGT
>JANHFX010000305.1:21589-38214 GCA_027560015.1 Chloroceryle amazona | reverse complement strand
CAATTAATCGCCAGCTAGAAAACTGAATGGCAGAAATTCAGCAAGTTAGGCAAATTAACAGCAATAAAGCCAGAGGGCCCCGGAAATGAAAGGAAAGGAAAGGGAGGGGATGAGGCAGATTCTGGTGGAAAGGACAGCAAACTATCTTCCTTGACCTGTGGCCATAGGCATGCGACCCTGCTTTGCCTTTCTCAGTAAGGTAGCTGGAAGGAGAAAATACTAAGCCTGCGGAGGAATGAGCATTGTGCTGTCTCTCAGCAATCGCTAGAGGATTAGAAAACAATCATTAATAGTGAGGAAGATGCAGAAAGTGTTCTTTTCTCTCTTATCCATATGTTGCTTCCATCCTCATTTGCCTGCTGATGGTATTTGGTGACGGAGTTCTGTAGCTTTCTGTCTTCAATCCTGCATCATTTCACAGCTCTGTACTCTGTGGCATCCGCAGACATTGCCTGAGAAAAGCTGCAAAGGCTCTTACTGAGGAAAAAAAAAAAAAAGATACCGGACTTGTAAATGAAAGGTTTGGGAAAGGAAAACCTTCTCAAACTATTTTGTCTATCTCTGTATTTCCTAATCCCTGTTTCTGGATTGTTTTCCATGACATTTAATGTAAAAGGTACCAGAATATTTTCCTCACAATCTATGCAGATTTCTCAATATTTGCATTCTCCATCCTCATCTTTTTCAGTTTCCTTTAGAAACTATATAAAAATACAATGAAATTCTGTGTAATTTTAGATTAAATTCTAGCCTTTGGGCTATATTTCTGCAGTTTACTGAAGTCAGTTTGCTGCATTTCCCCGCATGTATGGGTAAAAGCTGGGAGACATTAATTTCTACTACTCATAGATGGCCTACCTTAGGTAGATTTTTAGGACCTGTGATAAAGAAACTGTTTTTCTAAGTTGTTACAGAAGTTATTATATTTGTAACATTGTTACAGATGTTTGTTTAATATTCGGTGGACTGCATCATTTAAAAAAAAAAAAAAGAAAAAAATGCTTTGAGCTATGCACCTCGGCTCATTTTCATAGGCTTTGCTAGCCTTATTACACTTTCAATTTGAGGGTAACAGAGCATTTTCCTCCTAGAATGGAAACTCTGTTTAAAAAAGGCCAGAGCAGAAAACATATATGTAAATATGTATTCTGGCTGTGATCAGCTTAAAACATGTCTAGTCGTTTTGCATTGATGCTTTGAGTTTTCATTTTCCCATGTTTTTGAGCATCACTGTCTTTATAGCTCTTTCCATTTTTACTGTATCATTCTGTGACATTGCACGTTGTTGTGTTTGGTGATCTAAAAATAATTTTGACTCATGGATTTCTCAGGAGATGCTGTTGCACTTATTTTTAAGATTTTTTTTCATGCATACTTTTAACATAAAACACAGAGGCTCTTTAATTAGTTTATAGGCATAAATTAAAAATTGGACTGCAGTAGCTGTCATGTTATCTCGTCGTGGAAGCTCAGTAAACAATAAATATGCAGGGACGTGGTTCTAATGTCATAGGTACAGATTGTGGAAACATTTTTTAACACTGCACACCGTGCTTTATTCTAGCTAAAAACAGGTTTAAGAGGCATTGCATTTTACTTTAAGAGGCACTGCATACTTACTTCAGACCTGATTTTTCTTTTATGTGCTGTAAAGATGCAGGAGCTCAATTCCATTGGTCTCTAGTGGAATTACTCTTGGTATGAGTGAGAAGAGCATAAGACAAATAATTTCTAGTAATGTATTCCCACGTATTTCCTGAGTATCTGTTGAAAGAAGTCCTTCATTTGTTGCCTATTACGTCCTGCTCGTGTCCAGAGTGGTTCTGTCAGTCCTAGACAAAACATCCCGATGTGCCCAAGGCATGTGGGCTGAGTCAAGGTCCTAACCTGTGCCATTTGGACTGGGAGTGTTGGAGTAAGTACATGGTTAGGGTTGGCATGGGAAGCTCATGGTGGCTCCAAGGGTTGACTGTGGGCCAGGTGGATGGGGCACCAAGCCATCAGAATGTGAGTGGACTGAAACAGTTTTCCCTTGTCTCCAAGAGCTGGGAGAGAAGGCTGGGGTGACGGTGGTAGGAATAACAGAGCTGTGGTCCTGTGAATTGGGCAGCCTCCACCACTTGATAGCCCAGTGCTTCAGCTCTTGTTTTGGCCTGTAGGTGAATTGTGGTGTAGAGCTTAATACACACTCCTTCTAGTTAGCTATTTCTAAATTCCTGGTTAGATCCCACATCAAAATCTAATGGGAGCAGTAGAAAGACACCAGAGAGCACTTCTGCATCAGCCCTGTGAGGGCCAGTGGCTGAAACTTTGTGTGGGAAGGCATAACAGTATTTATGCCTGGTGCTTTCCTTAGTCATCTTCCTCACTCCCTTCCTAGCTGTTTTTGCATAGTTTTAAGGTGAACAAAATACAGATTTTGAACATTCCCCATGTGTAACCAGATTTTAGTTTTGTTCAATTAGCTAGAGTGCTGGCATGGCTGGTTTTTATGTGGAAAGCATGTGCCAGTTTTGAAATTGCATATTGTAACAGAGCTTAAGGACCAGGAGTGATAAGGGCAAAATGGCTAAGTATCGTTAAATCCATGAATTGTAGACACCATCGAAAAATAAGTAGTCCTTGGCTAGATCACTCAAGCAAAAATATTAATATGGTAGTAAGTAATTTAAAAAATGTTGAGGTCTCTTCCTGTAAAAGGTCTAGCCTAATATTTTCTCATTAAGTAAAAATGAAATGTTAGTGTATTGGTCTATTTGACTCTTCCAAGACTTTGATTTCCAGTTGTCTTCTTGCAGCCCAAGTATATTCCTGACCTAGTTTCACAGTTCTGGTATCAAGTCATTAATATGTTGACTTATGATTATTCATGTGAATGGGGTTTGAAATTAATTGGTGTATTTCAGGAAGAACTGCTTGCCAACAAAACAGTAGGTGACTTTTAAGTTCTTGCTTATTAAAGGAGAGGTGATTGTGTATTGCGTACATTTCAAAACCACAAAATAAATTTCTAATTCAGTTATATAAAGCACTTTAGAATTGTTAATAAATAAGACAGGATAAGTGATTTATAGAATGAATTATTTAGCAAGTCATGTGAACTTGTGCTAAAAAAAAAGCTATGTCTAAATTCCTATGAAGCTCAGAGCTGTTGGTATTTTGGGTTTCTTTCATTTCAGATTTCTAGGCTATTGTAGATTTAATGTAATGTAAAACTGTCCACTCAAAACAACTTTTGGCTGTGAAGCATTGCATGTCTTGTCTGTACTGAAAAATTATTTCTGGTGACTTGAATTCTCTAATAAAACATGAGGCATCAGGGTAATTAGTAAAGGCATTTTGGACAGTGATGATATAATAGATGCTTTTAGGAGTTTGTCTTTTTTTTAAATTATTATTATTAATTTTTTAGTCTTCCTTTAAAGATCTGTTGATTGGTTAAGGTGAGTTGAAAGTAAACATAAAAATCAGTAAGTGATTTCTAAGCTCTAAAAATAGTGCATTATGGGGCTCTTGTTTTTTGTTGTTATTGTTGTTCTGTTTTGTTTGGTTTTGGTTTTTTTTTTTCGCTTCCCAGGAAACCTTTTATATGGCTTTTTTTTTAGTCCTAGTCCTTCCAGTTGATGAGGACTGATGGGGCTCCTCAGGGTCTCCAGTGGGGCTGTCTCCGGCAGGCTGAGATGAAACAGCTCATGCTGGGGGAGGGCAGCATCTTTCAGGAGGTGCTCAGCATTGGGCAGGTTGGGCTGGCAGAACACTGCCTCTCCCTCTATGTCTCTGGTCACTCATGAATGTTGAGGAAGGTATGGGATTTATATACTGAAATGAAAGCTACTTGTATGAATTCAAGGGTTTGGTCTTGAATGTGTTGTGTTAAAGAAACTTCCATTTCTTTCCATCCTAATGAGAAAACGCAGGCCCTGGCAGTCCAGCCTGTGATATCTTTAGGATGGCATTTTCCAGATTTCTCAAGTTCTATTTTTTCTTTATTATTTTTATGCTGACAGTGTAAGGGAGAGAGTAGATTAGCAAGACTCTAGATCCCAAATCATTGCAAAGCAAACACTTTTACATAACTAAACAAGGGCCTTAATTCTGCATTTTGGATATAATTTTAAAGGAAGAGGGACAACACCCCCACTGCCTCCCCCTGTTTTTCTGGACTGCAGTTCGCACTCTTCCATGTTTGTCATCTGTCACTGCATGTCTAGCAATGAAGGAAGCCATCCAAATATCCCTGCACAAGATGGATGAGTGTTGCAGGTAATGAAGCATAATAAAAGATGAAAATTGGGGCAGAGAACTCTAAAGCCATCTCAGTACTTTATTAATGTTAAATTTATACTTAGCTTGTTACATCTGGAAAACCTCTCTTTGAAAACTATACTTATAAAAAGTGAAGCACTTGTATAAATTCATTACTTTCCATGCATTTCAAATGGAGAAATAAATACATAGAAATTTGAAAGCCCATACTGCCTGGGATGTGAACACACTGTTACTGGATGGTAGTTTTGTTTGCTAAGACCTCTTCATCCACATGTATGTAGGCACACAGCTGCAATCCATATCAAATATAATTGGGATGCACCTTAGTTCCTGTTCAATAGTGAATTTGTATTATCAGAAACTTCAAAAAGCAAACCAAACTACTTCCCCTCCTGAAATATGCATAATGAGATCCTATTTCTTACATAGCTACTATTAACCATAGCATGGCACTATCATAATGGACTTATGGGAAAGGAGCCATACCATGGAAATTCTGTTTTGAATATGCATTTTGTTTTTATTTTCCTGGAAGAAGTGACCTGCATTGAGTGTTCATTATCGATAGAAGTTACAGTTGGAATTTAAATGTATTTAATACCAGTTCAGCTATTCCCATTTCTGGCTTGTGTTATCATCAGTAGGATACATTCTTGAAGATCATGTTTCAGGTCAATATTCCTTGGTTCCTAGACAAGAAGAAATGAGACTTTTTTGAAGAAGTAAGAGAAAGTGGAAGAAGGCAGGCCAAAAGCCCAAGTCATTTTTAGAGGCACTTTAAGAGATCGTAATATCTTCAATTGTGCGACTTGAACCAGACTTTGCTACGCCTGCTGGTTGTGATCCAGCAAGGTACTTCCATGCCTGTTATTTCAGGGTGATGCTGAGACTGAGATCCTAGCCTTGCTAAAGTCAGTGACAACACTGTGTGGAATTAGCATTTCATAAGAGAAAAGTATGTAGGGGACATATGCAAAGGATGAAAAGAGCATTGATTTATGCATTTTCCAACCCGTTTTAAATTTGGAAGAGAAGGGGCTTGTTGCTCCATTATTTGATATGTTTTTGACTTGCCAATTTGTTTGAATCTCAAGCATTTTTCTACTATGTGAAGATGAAATACGCTGAGGCAAGAGGAAGTTGAGGCTTCTGATGAGACTTTTACAGTTTTAGATAATTCTGCATTGAAGTAAATCTGTGCAAAACAGTAGCATCTGCAGTCACTAGAGAAGCTTGTGTTAGATCTGTAGAGGACATATAGTTCATGGTATATTGCCTGATGTATAAATAAATGACAGTGCATTAATCAGTACATTGCTGAAACAGAAAAGCAGTCAAATGGCAACACTTCTGAGCTCCTAATGGAAGAGTCTGTTGATGGAATGGGAGTTGGGGCTAGGCAATTTACCTGGTTTTCCTCTTGGTTTAACAGTTGAGCCAAAGGAAATCTTCCAGTTTTAGCTTTGAATGAAATTATTTTAATCTTTTTTCATCTCCTAACCATACATGTAAAAATAATTAAGGCCATATTCAGCAGATAACTTGTGAAGCACGGATGTCCTGCATTGCACAATCAGCAGCTGTATTCAGTGTGAAGGGTGCATAGGATGATGTGACTTCTCCCATTGTTCCGCAACAACTGTCTGATTTTCTGAATGCCAGATGGCACAGTGATCGTATGTGGATAAAGCCCATGTGCATACTGGGCAAGTCAGACTTACTGGGCATGGTCTGGGAGACTTTTCACAGCATGTGCTCCAGGTGTCATGCTCTGGACTTGCTAGTCATGACTGGGACTGTCCCAGGTCTCAACATTTAAAATCTGTCAGCTCTCTACAATCTGTGTAGTGAAGGCACTTAACTCAGCTGGCTACACTCCTGCCAGCAGTGGAGAGGTTGCTTCTTCCAGGAAGCAATGTAGGAGGCTAAATTAGTAGGCTCCTACTTCAGATTACCCAATGGAGGCATCCCCATATAAGAAAACCTTGGGGAGTTAGTTCACTGGGATGAGTGGAAAAAGCAAGACCTTCCTTTTAGCAAGCAGAGTCACACTGTGCAGGAAGATTTTTTTGTGGTCCCAGATGAACCACAGTGCATGTGTGGAGCTGCTCTTCTTGAAGATTGAAGGTCTGAACCAAGGTCTGGCATGTCAGCATCTTAAATACTGTCCTGTATGGTGTACAGATGTGGGCTTGCCTCGGTTCTTTCCTGTCGGGGTTGCCTTACTTGACATGGAGCATTTACATGTGCTTCTGGGTCAGAGAGCAAGGACAGTCTGTTTAGCTAAGTGACTGTAACACTTATTTGTGTAGTGAGAGCTGGGTCCTGCTTCATTGCGTGTTCAGTTACAGCAAGAATTAGAACAGAACAAACAGGTAAGGTTGAGACTGCCTTTTAAGCAACTCATGTTGCTTAAAAGTATGGTATCTTCTGAGAGGCTGGGATCACATTCCCTTATGGAGAGGAAGGAATATAACCTGGTACCCAGGGATACTGCTGTTGCGCTATTTTCCAGTATTTTTTTCAAAATCTGTGTTCTTCTGCCCCACACAAATACCTTTTCTTAATTTATTATTATTTTTTTTTTTTTTTTTTAAGCAGATGATTCTACTTGGTGAAATTCCATTTTTTTTTCCATTTAAATGGGTGAACAGTCAATCCATATTCATCTCATGTTCCCTCCTCCAGTCTTGCTTCTTCCTAAGTTTTATAAACAGGTTTTGGAACTCATTGTGCATACCATGATCCTCACCTAGTAAGCACGTACACTGTGTACTTTCCTGCTGAGAGCAGTTCTGTGACTTCATGGGACTAAGTATGTACTGTACGTAAGCAGTAAGAAGTATTTCATAGTTTAGACTGGTAGCAATATAGGCATCTTTTGAAGACTGTGTATTGCACACACATTCTATACATACACACAAAAAAAATAAACTTTTTGAGTCAGATGCAAATAGACTTACAAACACTATGAGCTGGCACAAATCCATGTGACATAAAGGTACCTTTACAAAAACAGTATTAATGCTGGCTATAACTTCTGTGCTAGACATCACTGCAGTTCCTGGACATGTTTGAGTGCAGTGACTGACTTGTGGCCTGGAGCCTGTGTCATCTGAGGGATATGAAGCTAGGTGGCACAGCTGCAGAAATAGATACTACTTGTCCTGGAGGTGGGTGTGGGTGGTAAAAAGACTCTGGCCATTTCCCCTGCCTTAAACATTTCTCTAAACCCCCCATGGCATTCCTGTCTGCATGGACACAAGGCAGCTGTTCCTTAAGTTTGTTTGGTCTGATTATATGCAGAATTTACACTTTCTGTAGAGCACTTCTACACATTCTTACAGCTTTTAATGAACAGTTTAACTTGAAGCAGTTTTGCTCTTCACAGTGGGTATCTGAAATGAAAGGTTTAGGAGGTGAGAGTCCTAACAGTTGGAAGTATCATAGAAATGTCTGCTTAGTCTTGTATAATTGGAGGTGAGTGCTTCACTTTCATCACACACATCCTAGCACAGGAGGAATGCTGCAAAGGTTTGTAGGTTGGAGGAGTGCTGAAAGGACTGTGCAGTGCTATGGTCATGAGAACCATAAGGAGAAACAAGCTGGCAGATGAGAAAAATGCTACTCTACTCATTCACAGTGGCTGTAAACAGCAAAAGCTGTAAAGGTAAATGAAGGATACTATGAAGGCAGTGATGGTTCTTCGGCAAAGCAGAAGGCAGCTTTGCAGAAATAATGAAGTTTAAAGAATACTGTAGCAAAGGATGTCACCTTGTGAAAGAGATGCATGCAGGGTGAGAGTTTAATTTGAAGGGAAAATGGTAGAGAAGATGATCTAACACTTAAAATGATGTTAAAATGGAAAAGTAATGCTTACAAGAGAGTATATTTTCCTAAAGTATAACAGTAAAGATGTCCATGAGTGGGTCTTTAAGTAAAGTTGGCTTCACTGTAGAAGAAGCTATATATATCTATGTCAGGCAGCAGAACAAACAGAAATACAAAGAGAAACCTGAAATACACGTGACACTTGTCTGCATGTACCATTACAAGAGACAATTTCCTCAAAATCAAACCAGCCAAGTACAGGAGCATGGAAAGTTTTGGAAACAGTGGCAGCAATGTGGCAGTCATCACGAGTATTAAATACTCTGGATACTGACAAATGTGCAGAAAGTGCAATAAACACATAATTATGCTAATATATGTAGTGTAAGTAAAAACTACTTAAATGAAAAACAGGATTCCTCAAGTGAGAAGAAAGGATTGTTTTTTTTCAGTGTGTTTTGCTTTTTTTCTTTCTTTTTTTTTTTTTTTTTTTGAATATTAGTGGAAGAAGCTATAAATTCAAAAGACTGACCAATTAAAAGGAGGTGAAATGGACTACCCATCACGGAGAACAGAATGGAAATAACTGTGATAAAAAAGTGAGATAGGGAACCACGAAGAGCTCATAAATGAGGAATAGTGAAGAATGCCTCTGAAAGGCTTCAGTAAAAAAACGCAAATTTAATGCTATTGAAATGCATTCTGCAAAATGCATTGGTTAAATATAAAATAGTAAGAGTGGTGTTGCCATATAGAATGTGGCAGCCTCTTCTGGGCCTAGAACAGTGAGGTAAACATCAAGAAAGTCAATATAGAAAGTCAAAAGACAACCTATAAACCTTTTGGAATGCTTCAATAAGATACTGTGAAGATGTATTCGTACGTGTCTTCTATTAAAAGACACGATGAATCCTGAAGAAGACACAGTTCTGTGGTGAGGGCTACACGAGATGTTTCACAGGTCTTGGGAAAGAGGCTTGGAAATCAGTTGTGAACTATGGCAGCAGGCGGCATCATTTGAAGAATGAAAAAACATCTACCATTTGGGTTCTTTATGTAATAATTGCAGAGAAAAAGGGTAGAGATTATAACTATATGTAGACTCTCAAGACTTAAATAAAAATTGAGAAAGGAAATTTTTTGCTGGCTTATGGAAAGTGGGATATTGTTTGAGATGTCAGAAGTCAAATTATTCAGAAAATTTGTTGCATTAATAGAACATAGGTGGATTTTCCTGGACAGATGGCTTCAGGATTTGCAGTTTCACTCTATCATTTTGAAGTACTGCCATTTGATCTATATTCGGCATAAGGAATATTGCATGCAACGAATGAAACAGTGGACTGTGTAGCAAGTATGGACATACGTCTTGATGATCCACTGAATACTGGGGCAGATTGAACAGAGAATTTGACATTCCAAGAACCAGGAATTTTAAACAGAAAAAGTCAGGTATTAATGTCAAACAGTGGAAATAATATATGTCAGAGGAAGACTGACCTCAGAGGGAATTTCAGGGGGAATTTCTTACATTGAATCAAAGAGTAAGGGAATAATGAACGTGTCAAAACCTGGAAATAGGAAGAAGGCTTAAGCTGTTGTGAAGCATACTGATTTATGTCAACAACTGCTTTTCTAACTCAGAAGGATATGAAACTCACTTCAGACAGCCCTTCCACAAAGCCACTGCCTGAGCATGGGCATCTGGAAAGAAAAGAAATGAAAGGTCTTCTTGGCAACCAACATGCTTTAATGTTTTGATTTGCATATAAAAAATTGTTAGGAGCAATCTTATTGTGTTTTTATGGAACTCATGTTTTGCCATTCTCACTTGCATGAAGGGCAGTGACAGCTCCAGAGGTGGTGTATAAAAGTGCTGAAAAAGAGACTAGTTGTGTTACTAGTTGAAGGGTCAGCACACTAGGTGGTTCTGTAGAAGAAAGAAATGTCATGTATTTCTGTTTCTATTTATCCATTCCTTTGAGATGCTGTTTTTTTCTTTCAAGCAAAGTAATAGTTATAGTAATAATAATACTTAGTCATATTTGTTTTCTGATGAGAACTAATGAAAATTTAAATGCATTACCCTCCTTTTTTACATTATTTAATGTGTGTTTTTTAGTGTATATATTAAGGGACTGTGCAGGAGTTTAAGCCTTCTAGCAGTCTGCAGAGATGATTTAGTATGCATTGGATGAAATATATTTTGTAGATAAGCATAAGGTCAGTGATTAAGACATATATTTTTGAATAAATAGGTTATTGTCTGTCCAGCTGATACTTCTTTCTGACTACATCAAGGAATTTAAACATTTCCAAAATAGCTCAGCTAAGGAAAAGCTAGATTGTGGCTATCAATTGTCATCTGGAAAAATGTCAAAAAGTGATATCTTGGTTAAATATCAAACATACAAACTTCACAGAGGACAGATCTCCAAATGGAGAAAACAGTTAAATAAGCTTTGTGTGCATTTTGGCAAAAGTAATTCTGAAGGTAGAGCTCAGCAAGGGAATGAATCTTAAATCTGGAAAGCTACATGAAATGTCTTGAGAGCTTACTTGATTTGGTAGTCTGCTATTTGAAGAGAACAGAACAAACACCTTGAAGCCAAACCAGGAATGTAAGTAAGCCTGAGGGTGTATTATGTTTTATTTTCCCTGTCTCTAAATATAGCCTCTGCTTCCTTAAATTCTGCATTGCAGACATATTCATTTATTTTTACTTTTGCCTTCATGTTTTCATACTGTAAAGAGGGAACTAAGGTTGGTTTGCACACTGTGGGCTTTCCGCTTCCCAGGGATCTGTAGTCCTAAGCAAGAGTATGCAATTGTTCCTGCAGTGCCAAAACAAAACTGGGATCTCCACTGAGTTCCTGCTTTCTCCTGCTTTAAGCTGGTGGATTGACATTAATTGTTCAGGGTGACAATTTTGGAGAAACAATTCCCCATGGTAATTTTGTACTATTAATTGGATACTACTAATTGGATAATCATAGTATAGTGGCATGGAGCATAACATCTGAGCCCCGCTGTCTCCTGGCAGTTGATGCAGCCACATGTCGAGAACAGGGCATTCTTGAAGGTAAATCTGTAACCTTGGCCATGAGATACTGAGTTTCAGATCACCCTGTGAACAGTGTGTTATCTGCATGTGGGATGTGTATAGTGAAGGTTTTGCTCAAACAATGTGTGTGCCAGTGGCTGTAAAGAAAGATTGCAGAGTTAATTATGTTAGCTCCAGAGCTGCTGAACTGGCACTTGGAGTGATACCTCCTGTAGTCTTACGTGACTCATGGTTAAATACTCTAAATGGGAGGTAGAAAAACCTGAAAGGATGACATAAGGAGCCTGTGTTAGTGACAATCTGTAAAATACAGTGATTCACAGATAGAAAAAAATACCACCGCAGCACTTGTTCAGAATTTATCAGAAGACACCAGATAGCCAAGCAGTTGAGCACCTGTTTGCAAAACTGCTGAATTCTAGGTAAGTCTACAGTGGACTAAATTGATAAATACCTCCTTCCCATGCTCTTCTAGCAGTAGAAGTTCTGTTTCTTGAGGTTGTCTGCAAAAATCTGTCACTCGTAGTACCAGATGGATACAGTAAAATAGAACAAAATAATTGAAGTAAGCCTATGTATCTTCAGAGGTTGTTTGTACATATCTATATCAATCTCATTGCTTGCTGTTAGAATTTCCTTCCTCTGGGTTGCTTGGTCCTATGTGGAAAGACTTCTTAGTTGAACAGAGATTATCATCATTGCTCCCTACATCTGTCTGAAACCTGGCATTCCTGATACACAATGCTGTGTAGCTCTATACTTCATTTTCAAACTGAGTTCACACCCCTCAAACATTTTTTTAAATGTGGTTTCAGAGGGGCTGCAAATGAAACTCATCTGAATCTGCCAAGTTTCATCAGGTATTCTGTCGAGCTTACAAATTTTGCACGATTTTGATGCATAACCATAAATCAGCCCAGGTGTGTTAAAAATATCCCTAAGTTTTAGCATACCTCTTGATGAGCTTGTTCTGACATTTGAGTTTGTAAGAAAATACAGCACTAGGGAACTCTGCAGTGTTTAATGTCACTGTTACCATACATCTTTCACAGTGGTGTAGACAAGGTACGTATGTGACCTGTCATTAAATGGTAATTCATCTGCTGACGGTTCAATGTCTGGGGTGTGCTGTGTTATCCCCTAAAGATTTAGTGAAAAAAATAAGTTGGAGTATAAAGTTTTCCCAAAGTTCAGAAACATTTCACCGGGGAATGTTTATTAATTTTAAAAATTCTTGTTTTCCCAGCTTCATGAACCAGAGCTAGACATATAAATTTTTTTTTTTTTTTGAGTATTAAGAAAATATGTTTCCCATAAAGGGAGTTTTCTGGCAACAGAACTACTTTTGGAGCTCAATTACAGTGTTACTTGCTTACATCTATGTCGTTAAGAGTAGCGTGCACTAGTTTTCCAGCATGTCCTTACATCTCCAAATGGAGTAGTATACCTGAACATACATTAATCCAGAGGAAATAGAGTAAAACAAAGACGTTAGGAAGGCATATTCTACTGTCCAGTTTCTGGGGTTTTTTTGGGTTAAGATTTGAAAGTTAGAGTGGAGTACTTTTTTTTTTTTTTTTTTTTAGTTATTGAGGCATAAAATGATCTACACCACTTTAAAGAGCAGAACCTGCTTCCTCTTCATGCTCATGCAGTTCAGAAGTTGCTTGACTGATGTTGTGCAGACTGTATCCATAGTCTTTCAGGTGTGTAATGAGCAGAAGTGAAGATGACCTACTTAAAGGAGAAATTATCTGGAGGAGTTAACTCCTTTATAATCGGACTTTAAAATACCATTTTCAGAATCCTGCAGAAGTGGTGAAGTATCAGTGTGTGACATTGCTCAATAGCTGTTGAAGTGTGCTGTGATGAACGCATTATTGTAGGTTGCAATGTGCAGTCAGTAGGTGTGTGATTCTGAATGCCTTTATTAGAATTAATCAGTAGTTTACAACGGGGAGGTGAAATTAAAGGGCTGAAAACGTACTGTTTACCGGTGACTCACTGAAAGAGAGGCAGAATGCTATAGTATAATCAAGAAAATAATATTGTAGGCAGCTGAGGGTTTGGTTCAGAGGCAGCAATCAGTATTTTTGAGCTGATATTCGTGATCCAACTGAGTACTATCCCGCCAGGTTTTGGTGGTGCTGCACTTCGCTGTGGTGTGCAGTAGGACCTTCCAAGCTCCTCATGTGACTTCAGCCAGCTGTGAATCAGGATGTTTTTCTTCTGTGCTACAATAAAAATGTTCAGTTAAAGAATAGTGTGGATATTCTTAAAGGCAGGCAGGCAAATTACATTTCTCAGTGTCACCCACTGCAAGTCAGAGCTTTCAGAGTATTAATGTTTGATGATAAGTAGCATCAAGGTAGAGTAGTTGTGAAGAAGTTAAAAATAGACTTAAGTTAGGGACGTTTTATTTTGAACCTCCCTCTAAATTAAACAGAAGAACAACTTCCCCTTACAGTGTACAGCTACGTCATCATACCCCTTCCTTTCTCACTAGTATAAAATAGCTGCAAAGGCTTAATTTAAAACAGACTTGTTAAGCAAGAAAGGGAGTATGAGAGGATGTGATCTGCTTATTACATCTGTCCACTCTTCCTTCAGGGATTTCCAATTGTGTGAAATTCACTTTATTGCCATGTTTTTTACTGAAAGTGTTTTTATGAATGTATTGCAGAGCAGTTATTGTTTTGAGTTAGTTGCACTTAGCCATGATTTCTTCTGCATCCCTACTCAAAGTATGGTCATGGAAAAGTAGTAATTTCTTTTGGTTCTTTCAGGTTGGAACTGGAATCATAAATCATTCACCAGAAAGGAACTAGTACCAGCTTAGAGTAAAGTACGCTGCCCTCCACTTCACACCCCCCTCCACCCTCCCCTTTTCTTTTAAGGGATGCAACAAGAGATGGAAAAAAAAAGGATAATTCATGCCACTCCTTTTTTTCCAAATATCATCCTTTTGATTGATTCCTTAATGGACCAACACTAATAATTTTATATAGATGGTGTGTCTGTACTCAGATCTTTGTCTGATGTAAATTGTGGTAGCTTCATTGACTTCAGCAGAGCTGAGTTGTTTTACACTGTCTGAGGCTTACCACAGGATGTAATACACTAATATATTTCTGTGCAATGCTGTAAGTTATGTCAAGTTCTGGAGCTTCTCATAGTGTGAGGTTCTGGTTAAATGTTTTTATGATTAAAATTGCAGTGTCAGGTTTGGGTGGGTAATAAGTGCATTTAAGTGATGGATCTGTGTTC
This sequence comes from Chloroceryle amazona, assembly GCA_027560015.1. Taxonomy (NCBI): domain Eukaryota; kingdom Metazoa; phylum Chordata; class Aves; order Coraciiformes; family Cerylidae; genus Chloroceryle; species Chloroceryle amazona. The sequence continues at coordinate 23,783 of JANHFX010000305.1, read as the reverse complement.
TGGCAGTGTTTGTCAGAGGTTTTTTTGATGGCTTAATCTTCAGATAGTACAACTGGCTGTTCAGTTTCTTTTACTCTTCTAAGTCTCTTCTTTCTATGTATTTTTCTTACCATTTTTCTCAGTTACTCCTCTTGTGTTTTCCCTGTCTCTACTTGATCTTTATAGGATTCTCACCGATTGAACACTGAGGGCAGGATGTGGAAGGTGTCTTCTATACCTCTTGCATGATGAGGTCCAAGTGACAGAGAAGGTGATAATTAAATGATGAGTTCTCCTTCAGGTTAGGTTCAGAGGAAGTATGATCATTTACTTGCAGGACTTTCAGATGGAAGAATTGATTGCCTTTTATAAATTATTTCATTGTTTTTGCTTGGCAAAATATGCAAATTTACCAAGCAACAACAACAACAAAAAAAACCAAAACACAAACCCCAAGAGAGTAAATCAGATTGCCTTAAAAATACAAGAAAGGAAACACAAAATACAAAGGACTTTATTATCTTGTAATGGGTACACCATGTTAATTTTATCCTTAGAAGTCCTCCAGAGCAGTCAGTGTCATATGATGCTGTAGTAATGTGTTTTGTCTGGCATCATGCATTGTCTTTTTAATGCCCTTGTTTTACTCAAGGGAGAATGGATCCCATTAGGGCAAACATTTTGCTTTTCCTGGTACTTGGCAAGAGCACAGCCCAAGTCAGCTTTACAGCTTTGGAGCAGAGCCCAACCCAACTTTTGGGATTTTCAAGCTTCTCTTGGCATGTAGTCACACGGTGAATTTCTTGTAACACACCAGCTGAGGTAGATGGGTTGCCTTTGGGAAAGCCAATACACCTTTCCAATTCATTGGACTTCCCTTTAAATATATTAAAAAAAATAATGCTTAAAATGAAGACAAATTTAGTTTTAGCGGAGAGAAGCTCCTTTTCAGGAAAACCTGCACCCTTGTTTAGTTCTGGATGCTCATGAAGATACAGGTCAATCTCTGTGTAAGATTTTCTGAGACGGGTTATCTTCTGAAATGATTAAACTCTTTAGCAAGACATCTCTTATATCAGGCTTACTTTTCTGCCCATGTCAGTTGAATTGTGACTTCTACCAGTTTCTTTTTCCTAGACTGTATGATTCCCACTGTGAAACTTCTTTTCTTGCTGATGAAGAGGTAACAGATTATGTATTGTCCCATGCTTTATCTGCAAAACTTTTTAATTTCCAGTCTGTGGGATGTCACTTGTTATTCATAGGTATTACATGATGCTAATACAAAGGACTGACATGCATGCTCACATCCTTTTCAGGTTCAGGCAGATACTCATGGTATGTGAATGGACTCTACTTTGGTCTACTATGACAGTTTCTGTCCTCTTAATTTCTGCTTGCAAATGTAACATCATGAAGTACCGCCTCCCTTTCCTCATTTTCCTATTTCCACACCTTGAAAATAGACCTCAAAATGCTTTCTGACAGGGAGAAAATCAGTTGAACGGGTGATTAGCAACATGAGAGAAAAGGCTAGGGCAGTCCAATCCCTCCTCAATATCACCAGGAGGAACTCTGCTGCCACTGCTAACAGCTTTTGCTGCTGTAAAATCCATAAGGTAGGGAAGTTTATCCTGGAAAGTGGTTACACTGTGGTGCAGCTTCATTTACTGTGCCTTCAGGGTGACTTTTTTCCTTGATGAACAAGGTTTCCTTTTCCTTGTGTAAAACACAAATCCTTCTTCTCCAGCCCTGTCCCATTTAAGTGATAGGGAAGATTTAAGGATTGTTTCTGATCTGCAGATGCTTTAACGAGATCTTAGTGCCCATTACAATAGGTCAGTAATCACTCCTGACTTTTGAACATCTGTGCTTGATCTGTGAACAGTCAAAGCCATGGATGGATCTGCTTTCATACTTTTTTCTTTCTTGCTTTTTCAACAGTTACATTGCAAACCAGCGAAAATTAGAAAGTATCAATGACAATGAAGTTGGATTTTATGTTGGACTTAAAAACCTGTGAGTATATGAGAAGCATAATTTATAAAGCCATGTTTTTCTTTATTTCTTTCATAGAAGCATAGAGGCCTCATCGGAGAGTAGGCCTAACTTTGTGTTATAGAGGACAGTTGTACATCTTGCTGTTCAGCTTTGTTGAGATGTTGTCCACACTCTTATTTTAACCATTATTATCATTTTACTTTCCATAATATTT
>JANHFX010000305.1:3472-21489 GCA_027560015.1 Chloroceryle amazona | reverse complement strand
AAAATAATCTTACCCTGGTTGTAAGATTTTAAACAAAATATTCTAACATATTTATGTATTTTCACAGGACTGTGGTGGATTCAGGCTTAAAATTTGTGTCCCGTCATGCGTTTGTGAAAAATGTCAACCTACAATACATGTGAGTAAGAATAGCAGCTGCCTTCTAAGTCAAAACTGCCCAACTCATGTTAAATTATTTCTCTCTTTTACCATTTCCTTTATAAAAAATATTTTAGCAAGACAGTCTTATAACAGTCTTCTATCTTTAATTGACCTTAATTATTAAATTAAATAATTAATTAATAAGACACATTTGGTAAGGAACTGGCAGATCATAAGAACATAACATGGGATGGAAAGAAGACCATCAAGTTCATTATCCTGCTGCTTAACAATGGACACCAGCTGTGTCTTTTGTGGTAAGTAGCACAAAGAGTGCCTGTCTCATCTGAGAGAGTTGATGCTGAGGGTATGATGTCCACACTGTGCATCACATTCAGTGACATGGATCTGACTAGCTCTAATCTGATTCAATGGATGAACACTTTTTAGCAGCTACAATGCAGTAGGTGCATGCATGGAGCACATCTAATGTAATTTGACCAGTGTGTGTGCCCAGAGACTGTGACTTGACTATAAGCTTCAGTCCTGGGGATGGTCAGAAGATTCATTTTGGAAGTTCACTCAAAAGCTGAACTAATGCACCCAAAGCGGAATATAAGAATGAGGTCACTATCACTCCCAAATGTAATTTGCTGTTCATGAACTTCAGAAGGCAGAGTTGGTGCCTATGGAGCTTTTTGAATGTATTTTTCTAGATCACTTTCACTTTAGATTTAGCAAAGGATGAACTGATCTAAAAGTACAGAGAAAAATGATGAGCTAAAATGAGTTATTTTCTTTTTAGTATATATCCCTGAAGGACTAGAGTGTCTTTTGGTGGGACAGACATAGGAGTAGATCACTTTGCTACCTAGATGGAAAACTGTGGATCTAGTCCTACAAAACATTGAGGTCATGTGAGTGGCTCAGTTCCTCACAGATGCTTTGTTTTAGCCAAGTATTCAAGTATGTATCTCAGTCCATCCAGCTTTGTTACATACAGTTATCACTTAACCCCTTGCTTTTGTTAAAGTCCTAATGAGATTGGGAAGATGTTAAGGCCAAGCCTCAGGCTTTTAAGATACTTGCATAATAGGGAAGAACTGTTGAACAAAGCACAGTGCTGATTGCTTTACTAATGAAATGCAATTGCTTTCTGAACTTGTGCTTGACAAAGAATGACAAATGATTCATGTAAGGAGGTGGATGTGAATGGCCATACCTACCTAAACAGTAACTGCTGTCCTTAATGTAGAAGAGCCACTGGAGGAGTGTGAACTACTTGTCTCTGAGACTTACATATTACTTCATACAGTCATTAATACAGTAAATAGTTTTTACTATAATCAGTTTATGATATAGGGCAAGTATCTTCTAGAGGGAATTTGTGTGTTCACCTGTTAACAGTTGCTCGGTGAACTATGGTTGTGAAATATTAAATTCCATAAAGCCAAAAGTATGGACACTGACTGTGGAAGTGTGCAGTACGAACATAGTGGCTGAGACACACATACGCAGAGAAAGATTTAGAGGCTGTGCTGGGGCAGAATCTCAGTGTAAGGTGGAGGAACAAAGCAAATTCAGTCTAAGATCAAGAGGAATTTTGTGTTAGATTCATCTTTTGCCTTAGCTGGTGGAAAGGCATCTGTTGGACTACTGTATATCGGTTAGGACACTGAATCTACCCCTTTTGAAAGATACTACAGAGAAGAGCAACAGACCTATAAAGAGCTTGTAAAGCAAATAAGGAAACTCAGAGGCCGAATATGTTCAGTTCAATAAAGAGAAGACCGAAAATGAGCATACACCTTCTTATCTTTAAATGAAGAGAAATGATGATGATGAGAGCACTCATTTCTCTCCATGACCAAAAGTGCATAGTGAGAAATAATTTGTTCAATTTGGAGCAAGGTTAATAGATGTTTGGAAGACCTTCCCAGCTGTATGGACAAGTAGACATTGCAAAAGGTAACTAAGACAACTGGTGGGATCCTTCTCATATGCTTTTTTCCTGTTTCCTTAGGGAAGTAGATTTAATGCAGTCACAGAGTGTCTCTGTCCCTAGTTCTGGTTGCTCCTGACCAAAACTTAGGCAGGTAAAAAGGTTTTCTGAAAGCTGTCCATTGTACAGAACAGGGAAACTTTATTATAGAGTTCCTCCCTAAGGGAAAATGTCATTGTGCATATTGACGTGCTAGGCAGAATAGAATCCACATGTTCAAGATGCTTTTAAAAAACTTCATCTGCAGGAAGAGCTTCTGCTGGAGCACAGAGTACAATGTGGAATACCTATCTATTGGTAAGCAGGCTTTACTAGATCTGTAGTTCGTAAGGCTGCTTGTTAGAAACAAATTGGGCTGACATCTGTTTGACTGATGTGTGTGGAATCCTGAAGCAGAATACTTTTGTTATGAACCAGGAGCAATCCAGTCTCATGCTGTGTTTTCTCTTGGTGGGCATTTAGTAATGTTATCAGACACACAGGATAAGCCCAGATAAAATGGAAACTATTAAGTGGCACCACCTGCTCTATATGCACATGACAAAGCAGTAAGCATGGAGACTTTTTTTGCCAAGGCTGCTATATTATGCCTGCAAAAAATGCATTTGTTTGTTTTCTCTGGCAAGTCTTGATGCACACTAAAATGTTTCTGAAAGCCCCTGTGAATCATTGCTGCTTGTCATCAGCAGTACAGCTCCTGTTGATGGCACCAGGAATGAAGTGCAACCCCTGTTTTGGTAGGGACAGCGAAATCTATTAAGAGCTTAAATCATTTCACTTGGCAAGAGTAACACTTGTGTACAGGTCTTTGCATTTTATTTTGAAACATCAGTTTGTTACTATCCCATATAGGAAAAAAACCCTCCAAACACTGTTATGAAGTCTGATATGACTGTATAAGCTTTAAGTTTTGCTGGTGATACTAGTTTCCTTTTTCTTCTGTGAAAAATCTTTCTGATGTAGTTAAGGAGCTTTAATGAACATAGTATTTATTTCATGAATCATATAAGAATATTGGATTATAAGGAATTTAGTAACACACATTTCCTTAAGCTCTTTTTTTGTCATTACCTTATTTTCTTGGCCAAAATTCTGTGGCCCAAATGTCTTTCTAGAATTATATATAATAAAGAAATTTGAGTAGGGAAATAAATGTGATAATATATATTACTTAATTGTAATTAATAGCCTTGCTCATTTAATTCTGCTATTCTTATATGCCTTAGACTCAAATTAGTCAACAGTCACGTTTAACAAGACAAGTTATCAAACAGCCCTAGTTTGGTAGTGCTGTAATTTATAAATTTATCTACTGTTAACAGTAATTTTAATGGACCCCTGTAATCCACATGCATGGTATACTGTCAATGCCTTTAAACATAAAAATACATTTCACAGCAAGTACATATTTCCAGAAGCATTAAACAATAGCTGTTGTTGTGTGCCAGGCTGTGTACATCACTTAATTATAGATTTTTGAGTGTAATGCATATCTACAGCTCTAGGTATTAAGATATGTTTGTACCTCTATACTGTTCAGGTTTAGGTAAGGTAGACAAATGAAACTGTTTGAGACCTTGCTGTGGATTTTCCCTTTCTTGCACACAGGGCTGGCTCCAGCTATAGTCAGAGCAGGCAGTTGCCTGTGGAGGGAGACTGAGTGTAGCAAAATGGCCATTTCTTCACCTCTTCCCCCCAGTTCTCCTTAGATCTGTTCCCTTCTCTTCCTTCCTGTCTCCGCTTGCCAGGAGAGCTATAGGCTGTAGAGATCTGCCAGTGTTGCTAGCTGTGTGAATGTTTGTGCAGCTTCTTAGGCTGCTTTTTCTCTCCTCATGTTGCCACAGGTTTGCTTTTAGCTGAATTAGGGCTAGCAACTTTAAAGGAAGCTTGATATAAAATACAGGCATGCTTTTGACTGAATTCGGGTCCTCTCCTTAGGTGTAGCTTTGGAGCCAGGCTGTGTATTCCAGGCATTTGTTGTTTTTTTCTTAGAAAAAAAAGGCTTTAGAACCTCAGATGAATCTTCTTTGAGCTGCTCACAATGATCTTTTTATGTGTAGTTGAATTGGGGAACTAATTTATATTCTTTTTCTACGGAAGTAGAAGTGTGATCCTTAACTAGTCCGTAACAAGACTGGTAGCGATTTTTTCCCTTAACATGAATTAAAGAGACTGCAGTAAGCATCTCTATACTCCATATAAAGTGCTATATGAAAAATATATATAGTGTTAAATTTACTTTCAAAGTATTAATTAAGATGATAAATCTATAACAGTGGTCTGAAAAACTTCTTTTGAGCTACTTGTCAACTGGAAAAATCTTGAAGTGCTAAATTGCATGGGAGAAAAGGCTACAGTCCTGGATGGTCATGAATATAGGCACAGGATTTTTAATTACTTACTGTTCTTACCTCCCTTTCCTGGTGTGTATCAAACACAACTGCTAAAAATCTGAAAAGACAGTCAAAGCTACTAGGGTGGTTTTGATTTTTCAAAACTGGAGTTATGAAAAATAAAACATAATAATGATAATTTTACTTAAATTTTTCACTGTCTCACATGGAGTCATTGATAACCGCACAAAGTGTTCAGAAAGTGACATACATGGTGACATTTGGGCAATAACTCTGGCTTATGAATATAAACAATTAAAGGCTATTCTTCTGTCTAAATTTTTACAATAATCCTACAAAATCAATGACTGGCCTGGGGCTGAAAGACAAGAAGACATAGCTATGGCAGTGCCTAATTCTTACAGTCTGCTATTTGATAGAGTTCATAGCACTGATGCAGGCAGCTCAGCACCTCACAAAGAGATGGGATGAGTTAAATGACCATGAATGAATGGAGCAAGGAAACATGTAAGCAGCTGGGAGAATATCTTCATGAAAGATAGGACTTTAGTCCTGCTCATGAAGTAGCTGGGCTACTATACCCATGCTGGATTACTAACAGCAAACCCTCTCCTGGAGTCAGTCTTTATATTTTTAAGGTATTCTTGAAAATTTTATTTTTAAGGTGTTGTTTTCTTAAAAGAAAAGATAAATACTATCTTAAGAGGATGGCTGTACTCTTATATTATGTGTTTGTCACCTATTTTCAGGTTTGTATTATGATAATTCAGTATTTAGAAGGTGTTGGTGGTAGAGGGTTTCAAATGCCCTTTGATTTGCCTTTGTCAGGATTCAGAGTTTGAGCCTGGGTCTCCCATTAGAGTGCCAGGGAAGATCACACAAAATTAAATGGCTTCAGCTGGACAGAGATTTCCTTGAGGAACACATTGTCTGATGGTTTGGGAGTCCTCCTGATATGGAAAAGCAGGGTCCTCTGCTGTGTGGAAACCTGGAGTGAAATCTGGTTGTCACGTGACCTGGACTTTGTTGCCTTCCACTACAGCAGTGAGATGCATGGGCATCTGTGGGTAAAGCCCAGCTGTCTTTTGGGAAAGGTAGGATTTAATTGCTTCCAGGTCAGAGAAGCAGGTGCATACCTCATTTGGTAATGCCACAGGGGCGTCCACACATGCTGCTTGGCAGTGTCAGAGCTGTAGAGGCTCTCCTGAGTGGCCAGTGAAGAGTTACCTGTGGAGGGATGGGATTTGATGTTCTTCACATTGGCTGGAGACAAAAGTCCAAGTCTGTATGAGGATTCAAATTCATTCAACCTCCTGACATAGGGCTTTTACATCTTAAGGAAAAATGTCATTGCAGCAGCTTTTACTTAAACACAACTTTTGTCCTATGTGCAAATTGTACTTCAATTTTGATATATCCAATATATCAGGATATATTTCCACCAGCATCTGTCATAGGGCAATCCAATAATCCAATTCACCACACTAATAAAATGGTAGCTGATTTGTTTAGTTCTCACAATTTGTAAACTTCAGGCTGTTTTATTTATTTATTTTTTGTTTGTTTGTTTGTTTGTGTGTGTGTGTGTGGTTTTTTTGTGTGTTTTTTTTGTTTGTTTGTTTGTTTGTTTGTTTTCAGAAGGAATTAACAAGGAAGTATAGTAAATAAAATCTCTTAAAGATACTGTTCTAAACATTTGTAGAAGATCCAGCTTGTAATTTCTCTGTAAATTGCCTTATACTCAGAGATCAAGGACTGAATACTTGGGAAGTAAACACTATGTTCTTTAGTCAGAGGGAAAAAAGGGAGGATTAATCCCTGGTTTTAAATGCAATGCAACTTTAACTATGGAGCCCCTATGGCGCCTTTATAATACCACATAAAACTTGTGGTATTTTGGCTCATAACACTGATTTGCACTGTAACGCTGGCAGTTAAACAGTTTACGGCTCTCACTGTCTTTATTTGGTGAACTGATAAGACTGTAGAAAGACAGCATTATTTTGCTTTGGGGTGGAGAAAGCAATTTTGTAAGCTTGAGAGGGAAGGAGTATTTCTGATTCAGATGAACATTTCTTTGCTCTGCGTAACAGGAGAGGACCTTTCGCTTAATTACCACTGGAAACCGTAAATGCTTAATTGACATTAAAAAGCCCAATATAGGCATTTTACAGTTTTCCTTTTGATCTTCCATGTGGGTTCATATTGTGCATTCAATTTGAAAAGAATAACTAAAAGGCTCTGATGTGGATATGTGCTAGCATGTGAGACGGGCTTATGCGAGTACAGAGTTTGGTGCAGCATCAAAGAAAGGGATACACCCATTTCACTTATGAATAAATTGACCATGTAATTAACACCTGGACTTTACAAAATACTTTTGAAACACAATTAAATCTTCCCATTTTCTGCAAGGAGCAGAAGTGCTGAATGTGAAAATATTGATTCCTGCTGAGATTCATTTTGAATGTATTTGACTTTAGATACAAACTGGATTCAAACCCTTCAAACCCACCAAATCACCAAAAATTACAACAGAAGTCAAAGGAATAAAGGCTTTTTAGAGATGGTTTGATTCTTATATTTTTTTTTAAGAGACACAAATGGTATTTTAAGTCTAAAAAGAAGCAATTCTAATTAATGCAATTTTCCTTTTTTTCCCCTAGCAATTTATCCAGAAACAAGCTCTCAAGTTTGTCCAAGAAGCCTTTTCGCCATCTGGGTTTGTCTGATCTGTAAGTTGTCACTTCTTAAGATAAAGTTTATTTTTGGCTAGAATGGAAGAACAAGGCTTGGAAGTTCTGTTGAAGGTAGAGGTCCATCAATGTTTAGGAATGAAATGCTGATCCAAAGAAAGCAGCAATGCTGGATACTTAAATACATAAAGGTTTTAATTCCAGGCCTTCAAGATGCTTGTGTATAATTTGAAGCAATGTAGAGGTCAAAATAACCTCTTCCCTTCAGCTTTAAAATATTATATTGTGAGATTACTTCACACAAGGCTACTAGTGTTTTTATTCAATGTTTGAGCTAGTGAAAATACAGCCTTTTACGTATCTTTACATGAAACTACTTTATCATAGTCTTATATAGACCCCACAGCTGCTATGCTTATGGTTGACTACTGAAGAATATTTTCATTTTCTCAAATTCTTTGATTTGCATTGTGTGTTATATAATCATTTGGTAATGAAGCACTGGTAAACATGTATTTTTTTTATTTTTGCAAATATTAAATTTTTATCCTGAGTTCCTTCAAGCAGAATTTCTGTATTGGTATACATTCCAAAATTTTTATGATTTTGCATGTTCTTGGCAAATATGTGGGACTGCAGAGAGCATGCAGGAGCTTTGGGAGGGCTGAGGCTGCAGAGGAGAGGGAGATTGCTCTCCTGGTTCTCAGAGCAGAGTCAGAAGCTGTCCAAAATGCCAATTTAAGTATTGCAACACCAGCCTTGCAATCCTCAATCTCTTCTGGTGAACTTCAGCATTGTGAGAAATGAAATAACTAAATCCCAGTGCCACAAAAAGGTTATGCCCCGTAGGTATGTTTTCTTGATAATTAAGTTGGTAGAATCACTTTCTTTACAGCCCAGGAAACATTGCTCACTAGAGTTTTCTTTCATAAGTTGGCAGTCACTGAGCATTCTGATGGAGAGACTAACTAGTTGCAGAGCACTCCATTGCTGTAGGCCCTGCACAGGTCTGTGGATCCTGAAGCCCCTGCTTCTTCATACACTGTGTCTAGTCCCTGCCAAAAAGGCATTATTAGTGTGCACTTGGCTGTAGGTTCTGTGTTTTGTAGTAATCATGACCTTCAAAAACAGATACAGGAGTCAGACCAGTGCACAGGGTGAAGCTTGGGCTTCTAACTTTCCTAAGCAGTTAGTGGAGAAATGGAGTCATCTTTGCCCCTCTACCTGGGTTGCAGAAATGTATAAGTGGGTATGCCCTAGCTGAGGAAGTATGCAAAAAAGAAACTGACTGCAATTTTTAAGGCATGATCTGCTTCCCATTTCTCTGATTTTGTCTACTGCCAGTAACAGGTTTGTTCCAAAAAATGGATGAAACCGCTTTTGAATCTCTTCATCTCAGGTGAACAGCTTTTACTAAGTTGTGGGAGAAGTGAGTACTTAGAAGGATTTTGAAGGAGAACATCAATGTTGCTGATTATTCTGAGGAAGCTGGACAGTTCCTGGGCAGAAGGAGGTAAAAAAGGACTTGAGGCAGAGAGTAAGAGAATCAAATGTTACAAAAATGTGACAGGAATTATGGAAATGAAGTTTAATGAGGCAGGCAAGTAGCACTTGGGGGCAAAAGAACTACTGATGTGAATTAGGATTGAATGTATTTGTGTTGTTATTACTGGAGTTAAATGATGGCCATTCAGTGTCATAGAACTTAAAGCTGAGGAAGAGTACAGAGAGTGAGCCAAACATGGGAAAAATGCACTGTGTGAAGGATAAACTGAGTAGTATTTGAGGTATGAAGGCACAATGTGATGAGGAACAAGTTCAGAAAGAGAGAGAGAGGATATAAAATTGAGGTAGAGTGTTGTGGGCTTTGAGTGTAGGGATACAAGAACTAAAGTTATGTAGAGATTGTGATGAAATGAGGTAAACAGATGTGGGGGAAGTGAAGGAAAGAAAGTAGGGTGAAAAAAGCAGAGACTGAAGGGTGGAAAAACAGGGATAAAATTAGTATCAGTTGAACAATTGTGTTGGTAAGTGACTAATACATAGGTGGAAAATCAGAAAGGAGAGAAAGAAGAGTACTGGAAGGGGAATCTGAGAGGAGAATGATGCCATAAATAGCTTCCAAGAAGCTTCCTCTAAATCTGATCAGTAAATGTCCTGTTGTTAGCACTCTTGTAAATCAAAACATAAAGGGAGGAAAATTTCAGAATAGGGTGAAGTAGGAGATATTTACCAGGTATTGTAGAAAAGGAGATATCTCTTTGAAAGGCTTCTTTTAGGACTAACCGTAGTTGAAGGTATAAAATTATAGCAAACGTATGAGGATGTGCAATTTGCTTTTACTAGATCAGATTCTTTTTTTCACTCAAGTGCATGCAGATGGCCATCATGCTTCTATCCAGCATCCCACCTGGGATATGCCAAACTCCCTTGGTGCGTTTAACACAAAATAAAACAGTGGAAGAAAAGGACTGTTCAGCTGCTGGACAAGTGAAATATCTCTTTCACACGGGAGTTACACAATGAAACAGAAATGGGAAGTAAATCTTGCCGTTTTGAAAATTCATCTTGCAGGTGTTGACCCAAGGGATCCTAATGTCCATAGTCTCTCTTACACAAGCAATTCTTGTCCATGTTGTGATGTTGCAAAAGTGCAGCAGCTCACTTCAATGGATACAAATTGCTCCTTCAGAGACTTATGACAATGATCCCTGCAGCTGTTAATCCTTGAAGAACTGCAGATGGCTTTTTGGGGAACAGGTTACAGCTCTTGTAAGCTGAGTTCTTAATAATTTGTACACTTCATGTCCTCAGGAGGCATTTATGAACATAGATTCTGTGAGCAACCTGAGTTTTTTTCTGTACATTGAAAATACTGGTGATATTTTGTTAAGAAAAATTGGTTCTCATTTTAATGAGATGCCTTAAACAGTCACTTGCACATGCTTTATTGGATCTCATCTATGCCTGTAGGAGAGAAAAGTAAGCCTGAGTCACTTCTCATGTAGACATTGGGATGTTTCATTTCATATTTTACTTGGTTGTTATTGCATTTCATTGTTGTATAGTTTAATTAAATTTTAAAACTAAAATTTGTTACATTTGCTAACCTGTGGTTTAAATTCAGTGTATCATACTGTATAGCTATGTGATGCATTTCTGTTTCAGGGCAGTTTTTTGAGTTAGTGTTTCTTCATGACATTCAGTAGGATTTTACTGTGAGATATTCTAGGGTGTTGGAAGGGATGAATTTTGAAGGTTAGGTAAAATCCTTTTTTATGAATTGAATTTGTTAGAGCTTTCCTATAATCCATGACTGGCTCCACAAAGAATTTACCACCTCACAGCAGTAAACTATTTCTGCCATAATCTTTCTGAGGTAGCTGATCAGAGAGTCAAGTATAGAAGAGAAGAATTCTGATCTCTGCTTGACTCTTAGGAAATGAAATGAAGTTTGATGGAAAGCCCAGTTCTCCATGTGTTCCCGATTTACTCTGGTGAACTGGAGATAGTAGAGCCCCCAGTGTGATCTATGACATTCTGGATTCTTGATGCAAGGAGAGCGTTATTCCATACATGGAAACTGTTATTTACTTGCAGCTTGCATTGAGCTGAGGTTACTAAGGTTGCATTCTTTATCCTTCTTAACTAAAGGGATCTGCTTCTAATTTCACCCACATGAATGCTAGGAGTCCTCCTGTCCCCCACTTTTTACTATATGCATGACACCTTCTGCATTCTGAATGAATTGGGTTTCTTTTGCTATAGGATATTGGTGGACAATCCATTCAAGTGTTCCTGTGAAATTATGTGGATCAAGAAATTTCAAGAGACCAAGTTTTACACAGAAACTCAGGATTTATACTGTATAGATGACAACAACAAGAGGACAGCCTTGCTGGATATGAAGGTCCCAAACTGCGGTAATAGTCTTTTAACATAAAATTACTGTTAAGTTATTGTGAGACAGAAAAAACAAACACAGATTTTTGTAAGGTACCTATCAGGGTGGCAACAGCATTGTTAAAGGAAGAGATACTAACCACTCAGCGCTCTTTTACCCCACATGGAATAATTCTGGGAGCTTCATGTAGAGCATGTAGAGTTTTTTGTTTGTTTGTTTGTTTTTTTATTGATCCTTTAAGGATGTATCATTATTCAACAGCCAAAACATTGATTATAGATGGGATACAAGAATTATATAAAATAGATGTGCCTTTAAACTAAATATAGTGCTTCCAGTTTTAAATTAAAAGTGCTTCCAATCTGAGTAGACACAAAATTGTACCTCCATGATTTTTTTTTTTTTTTCAGATATATATGGTTAAAGAAGTCTTTATTTTCCTTCAAAAATACAGACTCTACTGCTAGGACCATAGGAGGAAAATTCGTAAGAGCTGCCTGCTAATAGAGACAAATTAGCAATAGCTCTGTTATTTACACAGATAAAACTCCGCTGAGTTCACTTGTAAAGGGTATCCAAAAGAGTCATAGCAAGCTTATGTCTGTATCATTTTGTGACATACTGCTTTCAACTGGCTAATATGGATATGGAGATAGTGGAAAATTTATGTAGCAATAAAACCATCCCCTTACTTTTTTTGTCTACAACTTTGCTGCCTCTATATTATCCTGGAACAACTGGTGAAAGGTTTTATCCACTAGTTGGAGAGATATCTCTTCCACAGTGTACAAGGAACTGAGGCTGGGTGTTTTTCACATATTGTGAGACCTGATGGACCTGAGTTTCCTTTGCACAGTGAGGAGCTTGGATGCCCAACAGTAGACAGGCAAGAAGAAGAGGGAGCAAAGGTATCCTCATGGATGGTGGATTTGGATTGGGAAAGCTGTTAAGCAAAGGTAAATAGCAGGAGGAACATAAAAATTATACCTTTTCTCCTTTAACCTTTGCCCATTCAAATCTCCTCTTCTCCACTGCCTATATAGAGGGTGTGACACCCTCTGATAGCTGCTGCCTGTGAGGAACAGCCATGGGGGGGACCTGATGAAAACCCAACATGTGCAGTGTTTAGTGACAGTAATGCATTTTATGGCCATGTATCATGCTGTTATTCTTGTGTCCAGTATTCTGCTGGGGCCAGGCGTTGTGGTGTATTCACGACAAAAATGATGCCAGTGTCTGGTGTAATCAAAAAAAAAAACAAAACCAAAAAACCTTATTTAGAGAGTCTTGTGACTCTCTGGTCTGGTGTGCTGCAGGATCTGATTTATCTGAATGGGAGAGATGATACAGAGCTGAGCTAAACAGACCCAACTTTTGCTCCAGTTGGGTGAACTACATGGCAGATTAATCTGCTGGGTGTAGAAAGTCTCCTGGTGGATTGAGATCAATCAGTGCAAACCAGGAACTCCAGCATAGTCTTTTGTAACATTTTTGTCTGGCACAACTAGAAGTTACCAGTTAGCAGATGTTCCCTTTGAAAACTTTTGTTGTTGAATACCTAGAATTAAACCTATGAGACATTATTTCTTTCTTCTGAGTTCTTGACCACATACAGCTGAAGCAGACTTGTCTCTGACCTCTTGATGCTGTGTAGGTGTATTTGTGCACCTACATGCACCCAAATTTTAGGCATATCTTGACTAAAATACTCACCATGACAGGGGAAGGTGGTACTTCTGAGAGGCTAAGAGAACTGAAATAGAAGAATAATTCAGCTTTGACATATGTGAGGTTTTTTTCCCCTGTGAACTGTGTGACCTTTTTAGTTCCCTTTGATGTCAAGAGAAATTTTTAGTCCTGCAGGCCTTTGAATTTTGTTAATAAAACATTTTTTAATTTTCTCTGTTAAGAAATGGTTTCATCCCATCTTTGGTGTTTTGTTGTTGTTGCTGTTGTTTTTGTTTGTTTTTGTTTTTGTTTTGTTTTGTTTTGTTTTTTATGTAGAAACTAAGCAAACATGCTATCTTCTTTGTGTGCAGGTTTTATTAATTACTTCATAATATTAATAAGTAACCTGTACAGTATGTGGTAAATGTCTTGGTAATAGGACATCTTGCTACTGTGTGCTCTTAATAAATCTCTTGCTGGGAGGTTGGAAGAGGCCACTGTGGTTTCTTCATCATAAGACTTTGGTTTTTAGATAATTGATGTGAAAAATAGAAAATTTCTGTGGTACTTTAGTCAGTGTTTATATAGTGGAAGTGTTCATTAATGTTCTGATTAAAGTCTGGTTGCAATTTATATGCCATCAACTTTATAATTTCTTTTCATGAGGTTTGAAGTCAGGTATGCTCTCTATCTAGAAGGTCCTTTCCAGCTACAATATTAAAAGTGTCAATCAATTGTTATAATGTTTGAAGAATTATTTTTTCAACTGTGATTAAAATGTATTTATCTATGATGAAAATTGCTTGATTCTTTTAAGTTTTTAATTACTTAGTTGCTATGTCAGGGGTTTTTAAGTTGCACCTACCACAGTAGCTTTAGTAGACCCTTCTGTGTAGAGGAATGATGTTTAGTTTTGCCATTGTCACAGCACTTGCTGGTTGGGCAACACCACCTAGGCCATCCTCTATTTTTTTTTAATTTCTGCCTGATCAACAACATTAGAAAATCAATAAGTAAATACTTCGTTCTTATTACTACTTCTATAAGCCCTTTTAGTAATTGCTACCAGTGTATTAAGTCCTATATTAAGGCACGTTTTGTGCTTGGTGTAAGGCTACACAGAAGACTGTCAGTCTGCAGATCACCTGGAGCTCACTGAATGCCAAGGAGGCAAGACCACATCTTTGGGATTGAATTTTAAGGTGTTGGTTGCTTCTTCTGGTAGGCATTCAGTTTCTCAGCTGCTATGGTTAGACTCACTAGTACTGAAAGAAATCTTTTTTTCTTGTGGTATTTTTGGGAGAAGCCTGGCTTCTACAGCTGTTGGATTTTTTCTTGCTCTGAATCTCAATCTGGTAATGTCATTTTGCTTTATCTCACCAGTTTAGTTAGTCAGATTGTTTTATGTTTGCTGCTATGGTGCTTAATCTGGCTTTCAATTTTGTTACTGTCCCAGCTTTATATGCTTATTTATAATATATTTTTTTCTGCAGATGTTTTCTTTCTTGTAATTGGTCATGCATGCTAGCTAAAATATACTGAACAAATTTGCAAATTAGTCCCCTGTACTAATTTGTTGTACATGTAATAGGTATGTTCAGACTGTCTGCTTGTTTACATGTGCAGCCATTCAGTGGACATGTTGTCTGGTCTGAGAATGTGGGATTTTATGAATGCTAACATATTGTACCCATCTTTTTCTTTGCACATGAAATAACTGTGATGTTGGTCTTTTGTATGACTGAGAAAATTTTAAAAGTCATTGTAATCCAGAATTGCAGTCTAAAGAGTTGGGCTGCTCATTTCTTGCTTGGTTGGGAAAGCTATGAATTTTTACAGGCAATTCTTTGGATGGCTACAAATGGACTGGGCTGCATTTGGCTTCATTTTAGTCTCTTTCTAATGATAGATTTTTGTCCTGGAAGTAATAAGTAAATGGTGATATCAAACTGGAGGCAGGTGGTTATAAATTCTAAGGGGGGGGGAAAGGCAAACTGAAGGACTGACACATTTATTTCTTTGAGTTTACAGAAAAGATTTGTAGTATTAGTGAGTCAATAAAATAAGCATTAGATCACAGTACATGCAGTCGAAAACCACAAGTAGAGACAGAATCCAGTGCATGTTGACCTGTTTTTCCATTATCAGCCAGACTTCACAGATAAGGCCATCAGAAGGAGAACATTACTGTCAGAATGAAGCAAGTTTAAAAAAATTCTCCCATGTTTCCTTTTCAGAATATTAATGTGCTTTCTAGCCTGCATTGTTTATTTTGGCTCAAGAACTAGAAGTTAGGCATGATATATGGTAACAAACTATTCTTAATTTCTCTGTAATAGTTTTAATTCTTATCTGTGATCATTAGCTGCATGGAATTTTTTTTTTTTTTTAATAAGAGTTTTGACAGTAATGGAGCTTTACTGTTGCTCCAAGGTTGAGGTAGGATTTTCCAAACTTAATTAAACCAATTTTCATTATTCCAGGTGTTAAGTTAACCAATAATTTGTGGATGTTTGAAAAGGCAACAGGAATCTCATTTTCAAACACAGGTACATTACTTCCTTGTGACCATACACACGTACCTGTTTATGAAACAGCCAGTAACTTTCATGTAGATGTCTAGACATCTGATGTGTAAATCAGCGCTTGTGAATGATGATAGATAGTTGAGTGTATGTGACTTACATGAGCATCTCATACTTGAAAAACAAAGCAGAATTTTGTTTTATAATTCTGACTCAATTTCTGCTTTAACTTGAGGAAAGCAAGTTTATAATATAAGGTTTATAATATAAGGTTAGAAATAGAAGTAAGGCACTATCAAGTGAAAGAAATGTGTCTTGACCACTCATGAATTGTTTTTGAACTCAGTGCATTATGCAGGTTTGCAGAAGTTTTCTCTCTCTATGCCTGATTTGGCACATCCACATAAGTGTGGATTACTGGTCAGCTGAAGGAAGAATGGCTGACTGTTGGCTTGTGGTATTCTTACTTTGCTCTGAAAATGCAGCTGAGTGAAGACTGATGGCTAAACAACCATATTCTGAAGTCTAAAGAATATTTTTTTCACTTTAAAAGTGGAGACATTTCACAAGAGCATCCCTTCAGCCATGTACTTGGTATACAGTATACCTGATGTCAGGAATGAAATTCATCATTTTACTCATTTATGTAGGTCTCTGGAAATATTCTTTTTTCAAGATCACATGTTTATAGACTCATAGAATCATAGAATGTTTTAGGCTGGAAGGGACCTCTAGAGGTCATGTGGTCCAAACTCCCTACACAAGCAGGGACATCTCTACCTAGGGGAGGTTGCTCAGAGCCCCATCAAGCCTGACATTGTGTGACTCTAGGGATAGGGCCTCCACCACCTCTCTGGGCAGCTCAGTCCAGTGATCTATCACTCTTAAATTAAATAACTTTTTTTCTAATATATCAGTCTAAATCTATCATTTCCTATCTTAAAGCCATTGCTCCTATCTTTACAAACCCTTTTGAATAGACCTTCCTTCACCTTCATGTACGCCCCCTTCAGGTACTGGAATGGAAGGTCCCCCCGGAGCCTTCTCTTCTCCAGGCTGAACAGCCCCAACTCCCTCAGCCCGTCTTCATACAAGAGACGCTCCTTTCCACTGATCATTTTGGTGGCCCTCCTCTGAACACACTTCAATGTGTCTACATACTTCTTGTTCTGGAGGCTCCAGAACTGGATGCAGTACTCCAGGTGAGGTCTCACCAGGGCAGAATAGAGGGGCAGAATCACCTCTCTTGATCTGCTGGCCACAGTTCTTTTGATGCAGCCCAGGATGTGTTTGGCCTTCTGGGATGCAACTGCACATTGGTAGCTCATGTCCAGTTTTTCATCCACACACATCATCCATAGGTTTACATGATCACATCCATAGGTTTACCCTTGTCGACCGATCACTTTGTAATATTTGACAGGTTGCCATTATTTTCAGTATTTCCTGGACACACGTGAAATTCCTTAGAGAAAGAGACAGGAATTGCAACTGCATTACATGCACTTAGTGAATAAAAAGCCATGTGTGAGATGTTTGCTTAAACTGGTTTAGACATCATTAATTTACATTACAAAGGCTGTTTAGCTCTTGGTTAATTTGTTAAGCTTGTGGCTGCTGTATTCAGAACAGGTACATTGAATGTATTTGGTTTTCTTTTGAAAGTTGTTGTGGATAAGCCGAAGCTTAAATGCCAGTTAAAAAATTATCCAGATATAATTTAATTTAATTTTCTTAACCATTCAGAATATTTGAGAGAAAAAATGTCTGGGTACCTTCAGGAGACTGTAGGGAAGGGAAGTGTTGATAAAGTTGATAGACTTTGTAGAAACATAAAATCTGAAAATTCTTCCAGATGGACTGTTGATATTAATACTGAAGACAAGGTCAATTCAATGATTCAGGTGCTGCTAGATTCTTTATTATTCAACACCTTCGTGCTAGAACCCAGGTCAAGCCTAGGGACCTTAAGAGAAAGGTCATGTGCAGAAGTTAAGGAGCTGATGTAAACCTTGGAAACCTAAGCCCTTCATCTGGTTTGAAATGTAAATAGCAACCTTCAAAGCTTCTATGTACAGGTTGACTGCAGAATAGTTTTCTATCCAAGTGAATTTGTTCTGGTGTGCAGCTGTTGGTGGTTTTCACCTGCATGGTATTCATGATGGCATTGGAAGCCCTGGATGGGATGACAGTTTTGCAGAGGTTGTGTTTGTTGCTGTAGTCATAAAGATGTTAGCGAGTTTTGTCATCATTGCTGAAGAGCACACTGGCTCTACTTATAGAAATTTGCTGCTAGTGGTAATTTCAGTTCAGCAGGCAGTGATGGAATATTTAAAGGCAAAGTTAGGGTGTATTGGCTCTGAGAAAGCATACTTTAAAGACTTAACTTCTTCTGGTAGAGACTATACTTGTTTAGTTATTTTCTGTAAAGATTCCCAGCTGAATGTGACAATCAGGCGTGTCATGATTGAAGGCAGATTTGGTTTTGTGTTTTAAAATATTTGGGTGGCTCAGTGAGATGCCACATCACTCACTCTGCTTCCTAACAGAAAGACGTTCCTCCATAGACTAACAAGGTGGGTGATATAAGTATCAGGTCTGGCATGGTAAAGAATATGAGAACTGGACTTCTAAGAAGGTATGCTGAAGCAAGAAAATAGGTCTGAACTGAGCTTGTTGAGCATGCATATGCCTTCCAACTGCTCATTAGGATATGCTGAAAGCATGGGAAAGTCCTAAACTCTGGTCTGAATGGCTTTCCTCAGG
>JANHFX010000303.1:0-50300 GCA_027560015.1 Chloroceryle amazona | reverse complement strand
ATGATTAGTAACTATGCAAAGTAAATTTCCTCAAGGAAAAGCATTTATTGAAAACTGACAGTTGCTAGACATTTGAAAAAATGAGACTTCATCGTCCCCCATATTATTTTGATACACAATCTCTTTAAACCGTGGAGATTTGATGATATCTTTTGTTCCAGGAAATAAAGCCATGTGAAGTACACAGTGTGTAACTATAGTAAAAAGGCTCCCAGGATGTTTGTTTTAATATGGTTGCAGAGAGGAGAGCAGATATGAAAAGTACTGGTTAACAAACTTGGTGCCCGTTATCCACAGCTCACTGTTTTGAGCCACTTCTTGACTCACTGTTTGACTGCAGACTGGTTCTGCACATGCTCTCATTTGGAAAAGCAGAGCAACCACCAGGTTAATCTGGTGGGGTTTTGTTTCTGTGGTTTTTGATTGTTTGGTTTTGTTGGGGTTTTTTTGTTGTTGCTTTGTTTTGTTTTTTAAAAAAGGCAGACTGCTCCAGTACTCCAGTCATCCCTTTCTGAAACACACTATAGCTCTCTAAAATCCACACTGCCTTAAATTCTCAGAAGACACTTGATCCAACCTGCTGAAAAGAAGAATCTATGAGGATAGGGTACAGTAACTACAGCAGTTTTTAGCATCCTCTCTCCTGGCAACTTTGAACAGGATAAGGAAGAGGACATGGTCCAAGAAAAGCTTTTGTTTCACAGAAGAGATGAACAGATGTGTAGTTGGACTTCTGTAATAACTGCTGCCATGTTGGTTAGAATGGCACATTTAGAAAGCCGTAACATTTGTGAAATCAGCAATTTAACAGAAATCCAATTGTGATTGATTATTTATGTGGGGAATGTTAGCTACTTAAGATAGCTAATTATAGTGAAGGCTTCAGGACCAACATTTTAAATTAAACCAATAGGATTTGAAAAATCACCCCCCCTCAGAAAAACACAACCAACACCACCAAAACCCCCATCCCTTATTATCTAACCATACTTGATTATTTTCTTGCCAAATATAATATAATATTGGCTTACACACCTCTGGCTTGTAAGCCAGAAATACAGAATTCTAATGCTATCCGGGTGGTCTAAAACGTGTTCTGGATTCTTCATTTCCCACCATACAGCAATGTCAAATGGGGCAGTTTAAGAGGCTGTCATGCCTGATCTGAGCATTGCTTGACCCAGCGACAGGTTTCGGACATCAGTGGCACTGCCTGCAGGTCTAGAGTGCTTACACAAGACAATTCTGCCAAAATTTAAGTGGAATAATCTGAGCCTATACTGTGACAGTCTATTTAAGCAGAAGAATAATGACATTGCTGAGAAACTCTGGCAAGTCTTATCCAAAACAGTAAATAATAATATAATCTGCGCTGCAATTTTATAGTGATTATTTTTTCCTTCTAAATAAAATCTCAACCATTTTATCCAGGACTGACGACTCCCTTTTCCTGATTGTATCCTGCTTTACCATAACGTCAATATATTTTCAAAAATGCTCCATCTCAAGCTTAGAAAATTATACTGGCTACCAGAATACCTTAATCAGAGTGTTCTTATCAGTATGTCTCCAGACTAATAAGAAGAAATCCAATCTAGAGCCCACTGAACACTAAATTAGATCTAATCATAGGGCACTCTTCCAACTGTTCAGCAGCAGGTCTAAAAACAAAGAATGCCATTTATTTTTTTGGTATCCATTAAAATACTACAAGCAATCCCATAACAGCTGCTTCAAAGCCACAATCAGAAAAGCGTGCAGACGTTTGTTTGCATTTAAAACATGATCATTCCATCCTTTCCTTGCCTAAAGACACTCTGCACTCAAAACACTTTCAAGACGACCCCGGAAGGCTCCATAGCCACAATACTCTGGGAATCCCATAACGGGGTATCCCACTTACATCCTCTCAGCTTGAGAATGTTTCAATGGTTGAAGTACAACACCTTTTAGTGGTTCTCTGGCATATAGATTTTGACCCCTTAACAAAAAAGCAGCACTTGAGCTAATTCAGACTGGAAAATTACTCCATCTGGCCTTAAATACGTCATTCATCAAAAGCCTGCACTACATGCACACAAGGACTGGAGTATAAAGGCACAGAATCCTGCTCAGTGCTTTATGCAAAAGTTCTAGACCCACATTTTTCTAGGACACCTTGAGCCACGTGTTGAGGGGATTGTTTCTTAATACCAGGAATGATTCTATCTGTAAAGTGTCCTGGGTTAGATAGAGCCATTGGGTATCGCTTCGAACTTGCAACCACAATGTATTTGTGGGGGAGTACTATGATAAAGCTCAGATTTTTTTAAATATAGTTTCATTCTCAGAGGTCACAGTGACAAGTTAAATTTTAGTTCTCCTCTTCCTTGCAGTGTCTTCCTTGGACCAATGTGTCTGAGCATGACTAGCACGCCTGTTACATCAGTGTGTACTGAATCCCAGCATGCAAGCACCTTCAGGCTTGGATCTCACAAACATGGCCAGCCACCCCCCACCACCTCCAAATGCAGTCTTCTCTTAAGGCACAAGCTAGCCATGAAGACACTGAAGCACTAACAAACATGGGACAGGAGAGAGAAAAGATGTTGCCCACAAAAGTATGTGCAACAGGTAAAGACAAAGCAGTTGGCTGGGTGCAGTACATGAACAGCTTCTCCCTGTGGCAGATCAAGGACTGTCATAACCAAACCATACGTGCTCTTGCCTCTCCTTCCCTGCAATAGGGTGGTCCTTGTTTGCACGTAAGATCTTATGAAAAAATTACATGTCTGAGTAGTCCTTTACTTAACAGAAAGAGCAATTTCAATGATTTCATATTATAGTTCTTTGGCTTTGCTCATGGCTGTCCAACCTAAATCTATGCTTACTTTTATATAGCACTTAAGTGCATCAGAGACTGCAGTCATAGAGTGACACATGCAATGGGAATCGGGAACACCTGAATATTTGTTTCTGGATATGTCAAGACAGTCAGAAAGGCTTAAAATAAAATGTCTAAAAGCTACTGGTAATTTTATATTTCATATAATTTATTGTTTGGGGGTGGAGGGTTGTGTGTGATATAAACCCAAATTGATTAATTTATCATATACCACCTTACTAAGTGCATCATCCATGACGGTAATCAGAACATTAGGAATATATATTAAACACCCGTCACTTCTGCTCCCTCTACTGACTGGCTGACTGATTTTCTTCGCTTTGAAGGAGTTACTGGTTCCCAATGTGATTATGGAGACAAGAGCCAGTGAAATTTGCAATTTCACGACTGGCTTTGGAGATTTTTTATGCTACATTAATAAATAGTGTATGATATATATCTTACCCCTTATCACGGCTGCGTGTTAAATCACACATGGCATAAAGTACTCAAATACACAATATATTCTGAAATCATTTCTCTTACAGCTAAGCCATATTGGGCATAATAAGAATGTGGAACAGAGCACAGCTGGCAACAATAAGATCTTTCATATTGCCATTTGGCTTGTGTGTGCAGGTACTGGCAACACAGTAGCCCTCAAGGATCTAGACATTCAACCACAAATGCTAAATGGGTGAACACAATCACATGGCATTCCCACCGCACATCAGCCAAATTTCCTTTCTTGGACTTCACCGAGTCTCTTGCTTCCTCCCCTAACATAAATCCTCTGTGTCTATTATCCATTATTATACACACGCTGCTATAAAACTGTTGTCACTTCACTTTTTTTTTTTTTCTTTTCAGTCCTTGCCTCCCTCTTGCCTGACACAGAAGCAACAGACTAGCACGTCCCACTGAGTTTTCAGTGGAAAAGGTGATTGCATTAATGTCAGAAGCTGAAAAAACAGTAAATCTAGCTAGTCTGTACAATAAATAAGAGGAAGGGATCATACTCACAGCAGCTGCAGAGACACAAGATCATCAAAAAGGCCCTGGGGAATCTCTGTGATCTTGTTTCCATAGAGCACTCTGAAAGATTCAGGAAGACAAAATAAATCTTAAGTAACAGACCACTTTAGTGTCCTCCCACATGTCTACATTATCACCTTTATTGATCTTGTGCACCATACCCAGGATCTGTGGGCATTTCATTTAACTACCGATCTCATTTTCTTTTCAGAGAGCACATGGTATTAAATGAGTCGTTATGATTCAGGCTTCGTCTGGTGTTGGAAAGCATTTTTAATGTAGAAACTGGACATCATCCAAAAACTGTATCTGAAATATTTTTCATTCTGTTGAGGGATTTTTTTCCCACCCTTCTTAGAAATATTTTAACCACTGAAAGGCACATTGTCTGATGCAAAACCCTAGAATTCTGCTTAGTGATACTGAATTTAAAAGCCAGGGAGCACAAGCCGATTGGAGATAAAATTTCATATAACTGAGTCTCTTAAGATATAATAATTGGCATGAAATGTGACACAGGAATCATTGAATAAAATATTACAGCTTCACCAGATGCTGTTACCATTTCAACTAGAAATTTAGCCTGAACTGGGGGTAGACATATATTTCAGAAACTCAAAAATAATGTTGGTATTATTTAGTTATAAAATCAATAAAGATTTAATAACACAGAGAGTCACTGTACATATTTAGACAACCATAAATATACATGACATGGTATCCACGACTCAGTTTTATTATTTATTTCCCTTTTTAATGGAAAAATGCAAATATAGTATCCTCAGAAATGGAACTGAAAGGAAAACCAGAGGAAACCAGGATTATGCGAAGATGTGTTACCTAGGGATCAGAGCAAGATCATGTATGACAGGACCACCCGAATTTCAAACACGGCTGAAGTATTTACTCAGCTCATTTCTGCAAGTTGATAAAATCTGTGAAAACCTGAAAGTGAGTTCGGAGCTTATACGGGTCCTGGCATAAGGAAGACGATTAGGCTCCCCCTCAAAATTTTACACCTTATTGAATCTTTTTAATGGACTTCAAACTGGGAAAACCAGTATTTATGGAACTTCTATGCTCTACACAGGACATGTGAACGGTTATAAACCGGCTCGTGCCAAAACTTTGTTGCTTATGTGTCACTAGACTGGTTAATTCTCTACATTTTAGTGGGGAATAAGATGTTAGCAATGAATCAAATAGCCATGTGAGGCTTGGATGCTGGCTGAAATTCTGGCTTACCCTGTCTTTCAACATTTAAAATATTATGGTGAGTTGAACATACTGAAAAACAAGCACTTAGCATGACAGACCATTTACAATACCCTCTGGCCTTCCCAGAGTATCGCCACTTCAGTTTACTCTTCATCAGTCACTGAAAGTATAACACCGCTGTGACTAGCTCATTTCTCAGCCTAAACAAAATGAATCTAAATCAAATAACATGACTTAGATACAAAAATCTAAACATGAAACTTCATTTTTCATTACTTTTGTAGTTCAGCAGGAACTGAACTGCTACACAAGAAACCAATAACCATCTAGTATATTTTCTCTAAATGAATCTAACATAATTTCTCTTTATCTATTGCAGAGTCAGGAGGCTGGCTTTCAATGTGCTGATACAGTTAGTGGGTTCTGGGAGTAATGAAGGCTAGTGCCACTATTTTTTTTTTCTAATTGTTTCCTAAATTCAGCTCCAGAAGACCACACAATTTCCTACTTCAACAAAATGTTATGTAATATATGTAGATTTTATAGTCTACCCAAAACTGGACAAAAATGATAGCTGGACTTTAAAAGGTCTAGTAAGTCCATTTAGAGAGCTGTTTCAAAATATGAGATAATATGCAAGACACTGGATTCACTGGGGCCTAAACTTACATTCACATGGCTGACTCACAAACTTCTTCCTGAACAAAGCAACTGTTGTGAGCACCCGTATCAGGAAGCAAAAGCAAAACCACTGCAAATAAATTATTTATAAAAGGTTAAAATATAAAAGTTAATGCCCAGAGAATCCAGCATACTTCCATTACAGGTTTCACTCTTTCTGGACAACATTTCTTTAGCAAATGCATCATCTGGTTACAAAGTTTACATTATAAGCTCTGTCATGTTAGATGAACATCTTCCTTGGTTTTGTGAAGTAGCGGGATCATCAATGCTGATCAATAATGCATAATGTAAGGCACATCAGAAAGAGTTCAGAAGCTAAGCTTCACAAAATGCCCATGGAAAGAAGTGAATAAAAACATAAAAATCCCCACTCCAGACTAAGGATTATTCTGGCTTTAGAAGTAAAAACACACGTAAAGTAAAAACCTTAATGAAATGTCAACATTCACACCCAGTGCAGTTCTTAGTTATGGTACAACTAAACACAAATATCAAAATAAGACTCTTATTAGTGCAATTTTTCATTGACTTTTAATTTAAGAGTCAGGAGGTCAGTGTTCCACTGAATGTTAAACCTTGGATGTGTTTATGCATGCTCCTTTTTAATTTGAATGAAATAAACCAGATGAAAATAGCTTATAAATTAAAACAAAGCTTTGAGTTTTAGAAAGCATGAAAAGAAAAGAAGCATTTTGAAACCTAATTGGGCTTATATGCATGTGGCACATTAACATTCAAATAAATTAACAGCTAAACAAAAGTCAGTATGAGAGCTCAGGCACTT
Source organism: Chloroceryle amazona (assembly GCA_027560015.1). Classification (NCBI taxonomy): domain Eukaryota; kingdom Metazoa; phylum Chordata; class Aves; order Coraciiformes; family Cerylidae; genus Chloroceryle; species Chloroceryle amazona. The sequence goes on along the minus strand of JANHFX010000303.1, from coordinate 43,716 downwards.
GTCTCTAATTCATATTCATGCTCAGCACTACACAGAGCCAAATTAGCTAATGCCATTGTCTGCCTGCCATGCCAGAGCTGAAGTCAAATGGTCCTACAGAAAGAAGCAAAGAGGAGGGGAGGGGAGATACATAATGCATTACATCTCATTTCTGGAGTTTCTCATTTCCATTTATTCTGATGAAAAGCACAAAAACTTTGGTTTTCATCAGAGTTCTCTCTTTCCCCCCTCCCCATTTAACCCAGGAAAGCATACCCATGCCAATAAACATGACAATTGGTCAGTTCCTCATTCCAACCTGCTTTCATTCTGAATGTACCAACTGCTGCAGTCCTAACAGCACTGTGAATGCATTAGCCTGCAAAAAAGATGGTCGAGGTTGAGGACACAGCATTATTGAGCTGCTCTCCCCTACATCCAGCCGTTCGGCCCACCTCACTAGCACGTGTTTCCAGAATAGCAGCTTTGGGGAAAAAAGAAACCACACAAAACCCCCAAACAACAACAGAGAAAAAACTTCAAAAAGCTCATATAACAGGAAGCACAGCCAAGTCAGTCCAAGAACTTCATTTGAGTCATCAGAGATAAATTTTAGATTTGCCTATGACAATACAAGTTCTAACGTACGTTCACTTGCATCCCTCACATATGTGGCAGGACATGCAGGAGTCCTGCCTACCGTGCAAGCCTGGCACAGGAATACAAACCTCCTATCTATCTCCTACGATCCACAATTTTAGATCCACAATAATTTTTATTATAAGTACACTAAGAAAGTCAATATGTAAAAAATCAAATCAGCTCAGTAATTGCTGCCAGTAGCCAGTGAATCTGTGAATCAGACCCACGTTTATTAGAACTCACACGCAAAAAATTACTACAGCTTTTGTTGTGCGCTCCTGATTGTTCATTTGCTTCTCATCCTTGCCGGGAGACCCAGGTAGTTACAGGTCTGACAGATGTCATTTATGGTCAGGTGGAGAAGGCATTACTCTAAACATGATGTAGACTTTGGGAGAAAGAGAAAAGTGAGCTATAGCTTAATTCTATAGTTACAATGCTAATCTTAAAAGTAGTAACTAGAGACTAAGCACAAACCCACTGAGGCACCAAAAGGTATCCTTTTTATAACTGTTCCTTTCTTCCTCTTCTCACCACACACGGGAGTCACTTTTAACAAGATGGAAACCAGTCTGCTTGCAGCAAACAGTCATAAAGCTGTGCAAACACATCAGACTTGCCAGTGCCTTGAATTTTATCCGTGTCTTTTCCACACGGCAGATTCATCTAACACCAGAATGACCGCTGTGAAGAATCACACACTGTATTTTTAATTCAAGCAACATTTTCTTGAATTTTTTGCAGGTGGCTTCCTAACACCAGCAACTTGCTGGTAGAGCACAGGTGCAGCTCAGCCATCTGAGGGCCATAGTCTTAGCAGCACACAGAGCCATCAGCTTGCGATTTCACAGCTAAATGCTTTCGGCGGGGCCACAAAGCACAAGCTCCAGTTCTTCGGAAGTATCTGGCAGACTGGCTCACAACTTGCAGCAGTTTTCAGGCTGCCATCAACCTTCCAAACGATGGTGAAGAGAACACACATATAACACAGGCCATTGGCTGCACTGCAAGCATTGGAGGAGATCCCTGGAAGAAGCAGCCTATGCAGCTGCAGAGTTATTATGGAGCTGCAGTAAGAAATTATGCAAATATATATAAATCATAATGAGACATTATGTTTCTTTAGCCTGATTCTGCCATCATATTTTAGCATTCCCCTCAACATAGTTCTATTCCAAGACACAATTAAATATTAAATTTCCAGTTAAACAATTAATTTTTAGTACTAAACTTTGAAGTTTTGCAGATGAATCCAACTGATGCTAAGCAGTTAAAAATAAATGTTAAACAGTGAAAACAGTCACTGCATAGATTCATCTAGAAGCTTGGGACATACCAGGCAAAGAACGCATTGGAAGCAGACATAGCAACAGGCATCATCTTGGGTGAGAATGTAATTAAGTGTGTAACGAACCTCCAGCAGCACGGTCTTGAAATGTGAAAGTCTCACTGATTCTTCACCATCCCCAGACATTCTGACCTCTTGAACAGTCTTAAAATTAAGGAATCTGCAAAGACTTTCCCAACACGTGGCCTTTCATGTGCACTGAAGTTTAGCACACAACCTTCTGAGGGTGTGAAACAATAATTGCTGGGCTGTCTTTATTCTACAGTTCGTCAGCCTACCTTACTTGTAAATGTAGTTGCAATTTAGCTGCTTCATTAAGCCAGAGGTGAGAATATAGAGATTTTTCCCTGGAAGGTGACACAGAAGTTTATTGGGGTACAAATGCTTAGCACAGAATCCCTTACTCTAGACCATATGGTTTCCAGCTAAGTGTTCCTTTATTTTGGCTTGGCTGAAACATTCTTATCAAAGTGTCAAATTTTGACTTTATGCAATGTCTTTTCTCAGTCCTCAGATGCTTTTAACTTTCCTTCAGGCTGTGAAAACAATTCTTACTAAGAAGAATTATATTTCCCAAGCTACGTACAATGGCACAGGCTCAATAAGAATTCAAGTTTTCAAAAGAGGAGGAATTGATAGGGGCAAAAACAGCAATAAATTTCTAATATCTGAAAGAAACTTAGACATGCAATTTTTTTTCCCTGGCGCTATTTCATATTTCTTCAGAACAATTTAGGCTAAATAAATCACAGCAAAACTACCCAAAGCAATTTGTTACCTTAAAATAAGTTGGGCAGTTATTGCAACAGACAGTGTTTTATTGCAGATTTCAAATCACCATGAATGACACCACATACATCATCACCCAGGAGATGATGGCCCAAATGGGACTGCTATGTCAAAATCTAAGCTGTCTCTTGTCTTTGTGCCCAGGCTGATCTAAGCTTTTAAACTGCTCACTAGTTTAAGTCAGTATATGAACAAAAGCAAAGGAATTCCCCCTTCGCCATGGTCTAAAATTTATTCATTTGGTTTAACACACTGAAGGCTTAGACTCTTTTGTCATATCTCATAAAATGTCCCCAGACAGTCTGGGCACGGCCTTCCAAACCTACATTTGTGGGGACTTTACTGACCCCAAGAATAACATTTATCTTTGATACTATTAACAATAACCAAATGCTGATACAATTCTCTCCCTGCTATTAGATGGATTTTGAGTTGAGTAAATAAAAAAATTAATTTACTTCAGAAAGTGTACGCAGCAATCTGGAAACATGAAACCCTTCATAGCTGAGCCCCCGTGTTCTGTGCCGAGTTATTAACCACTCCACCTCTGGCAAAAGGCAATTCTAACTTTGTAATGCAAACACCATGTACTACAAATAGAGCATTTCTCAAACTTTCGCTTAAAATTAAGATAACACGTTCTTTTGCAGACAACCCATTTTGCCACACTTCTCAATGCAAGGGTACTCTTTGTTCTCATGTTTATCCGAAAGGAAGTATCAGATGGCAAGACTAATCTCTCCAACACAAAGCCAAGGCTACATTACCACAGCTCACTGACATTTGTGCTGCTCACTGGTTTTTTGGATTAAAATAATTCTAATTATTTGTTTCTTGTATCCTTCGCATGGTCCCAAGTACTGCAGTATCACTACATCTCACAGCCTTTAGCTATACACCCTTGTTTGATTTCTTCGCGATGCAGAAATACTTCCACTTTTTCAGGGGGGAGACCTTGGTATAGACAAGTGTATTTGTCCAACAGCTGTCACTGAAATGATGCAACATAACTTCTTCCTCCCACATCCTACAGTAGCATCTTTAAGGACTCTCTTTTTTGGGCCTTGATCCACAAGACTCTCCATTTTCCACACTGGATTTATAGCAAGCTTCCCACGACTCTGTTCTCTCAAAACTAGAGGCCGAATCTCACTGTATCATCAGCTTTGTCCATAAATAGGCTTGAAGTTTGGTTCATACCAAAAATATGCTACTAAGGATCTAAGCCCTAGTGCCTAAACTAACTTCAGACACTGCAACTGAATCAAATCCACAGAACATAGACTCAGAGCTGGCCAGTGACTCACAGTGCCCCCTGCATCTAACACAAGGGGAAAAGGAAAAGACAGAAAACCCTGGGAAGAAAAAAAAATGTTCTTAAAGAAGAATGATTCCCAGTTTCTGTTTTCACAACCAGGAAAAACAAAAAAAATAAAAAGTTATGTAGATGCTCAAATAATTCTAAGAAAACCAGCAGAAATCCCGTGTTCCACACAGTCATTATATGGATAAGGAAAAATTCCCACTGAAAAATGGCATGAAGAAAACAATTTTTAATTTTTTTTTCTGTGCATGGGGAATGGGTAAGTCTTGAGTCCTTCCAAGAACAGGCTTACCTTTCTTTGATGAAGTGCAAGGAAAATCTAAGGTGGAAATGACTTATTTCAAGTGTTACAGCTTTGTGACCTAACCTCCTATACGGAGATTTCTTGTTTGAGAAAATATATAGATTTAAGATAAAAACTTACGACCTGCTAGCATATGGATCACTTAGCACGTTTAAAAGATTTAAGTTTTATGTATTTTCGGGGGAACTGTTTCTGCAATAAACATTCCTATGTTTTGAAAACTATAATACACCATTTTTTTTCCATCTCTATGTAGTTACAATAGGCAGAGTGCTCCAAGAAGCAGTTCTGCCTAGAAACACTAACCTAAGTTAACTTCAGGAGAAAGTAGGTAACAACCCACTATATATAGGCCTCCATTAGCCAGCTAGACTCACAATGTTGGCTGTCTTCCAGAGAAGCACTTTCACTCTCTTAGACCCATAGGGAGCACTGCAATTGCAGGCAAGCAGGGAGTACAGGGAGGAGCAGAAAATAGGAATAATGCAGGGGAATAAAAGAAAGAGGTTTAGGCCGTACGGCAGTACTTCATTTTTAATGGAAACAAAGTTGCTTATTTTCATTTTTGCATTAATATTTTCCCCTCCTTTAGTCTTGTTTTCACTCAGCTAGCTGAGAAGTCCAGCTGCTCTGTGCACAGAATAAATGGTGTTACCATTAAAATGTATGCCACCAGGAACAGTTGACTTATATATATGAAAAATAAAAGTTACTCTCAGCTGAGCTGGAGCATTGTATGCAGAGCACGGTTCCTTCAGGGCATGCAGCTGACTAAAGTTATTGGGGCTTCAGGCACTGAAAATACTGAGCCACTTAAAAGAGAAAACATTAGTAAGCAAACTGCCTTACTTCATTTTCTACCTCCTCATTCTTTCTCCTTTGGCAATTTCATTGGGAGGGCTGGCACTTCAAAGGAGTCATCTTCTCTTGCACTTGTCTTTCTGCAGTTGACAGAACTGGATTGGTGGCTACAGCAGAGATCAGATGAAAGAAGATCCTCTGCTTCTCAGACTCAGAAACCTGGGGGAGGTTTCTTCACAAAATCCCAGATTCTGCAGAACAGCAGATAATCTTTCTACATAAAGATATCTAGGGCTCAGAAACTGAAACAGAAGGGACCAGCAGGGAAGAACCTGCCAGAGGTCTGGGTGATAGGTCACGAGAGATCAGGGAGCTAACTCTTGCCTATCGGCCATAGGGAGAACATTTGTAAGACCCACCTGCAATTAACTGCAAGAGAAAAACCTTTCAAAAGGAAGTGACAGCCAATGGCAAGTACAACGGGCAACTGAACCTAGAGAAAGGGGCTGACAGTTTTCAAGGATGGAGTTGGTACTGCCCTAGAAACCAGTCTGCCAAAGAGAGAAGAAGCAGACTGTGTTTTACAACAGCTTTGTGTGGCTGCAGTAGAAGGAAACCGAGGCAGAGACAAACTGAACAAAGGCAAGACTGCTCACAGAGAGCTCCCCTGGTATACAGCCCTTTCTGTGCTGCATCTCATCTCTCCACCCTCTCTCTTCCCCCTTGTAACCTCCTAGCATTAGCTTAAGCAGTATTTTACCTGCTTTGGTATAAACATATTTAAATAGCATTTGCTTAAAATATAGTTTTGGATGACTGGGCAGGGAATAAGCAGTCATTTCACTTGCTTCTGTGTGCAAGTCAAAACACTATAAATTCCTGCCCCGTTTACAGTCTCATTTCCTCTCTGTCCATTCTGATATGTTCTGTCCCACTCCAGAGGCCACCTGGGGGTATCTGAATTAGCTGCAGCTAAAGCTAAATAACTTCTCAGTTGGGAAGTCAACGTCAGTAGAAATGTCTTGCCTGTCCAGCTTGCTCCTAGACCAGAAAGCTGTAGCACTGCAGCATCAGCAGTAGTTCCATACTATGCCAAAACTGTAGGTTTCAGGAAATGTCATTCTCTTACCGAATCATTTCCAGACAGCAATGAGGGATTTGACCATTTCCACAGCATGCTGAATAACACTGCCCTAACTATTCAACAAAGGCTAGCAACACTTAATATATATTTCTGGCATTCTCACAGCTGGATTCAAGGCACAAAGAAAGGCCCATCCTTCTGCACTCTGGCTCACAAGTTCACTGCAACATGTAAGTTTAGTACTGAATAACCTTCTGATATTAGCACTAGTCAACAAGTTACATAGGTTGTTAGAATTATCCAACATTCAGAGAATAAAATTATGGCATATTTTAGAAGTAAACTATATTCTTAAAAATCAAATGGTTATATGAACATTAATGAGCTGAATGTTTTAAAACTGTATTGAAAATTAATGCAGGTAAATCTCATTCCAGTTGAGCTTACCCTCTTCTCTCACCCTGAGGCTCTTTCTAACACTCTATTCTAGTTCATTCTCCATATGCAGCTTCTGATCTGGTATTGCTCCTTTTACCCATTAAAAGCTCCACTGTTTTAATAGTGCTGTGGGTAGCTAGGTTGAAATATAGCTGCATTTAACTTGGTGCTAAAACAGTTTCTGTGTTCCATAAAGAGAAACAAATGGTTGTCCGGAGATCCTACCTTCCTTTTATCTTCTGTGTGAAGTCATATTTTAGTCCCCTTCTAGCTAAATGAAGTAGTAATTACAGCTAAGAAACACAAACATTTTCTTAAGAGCTTATGTTCTTCCCTAACTGGTTTGAAAAAAATCCCCACCCCACCCCCCCAAAACAAACAAACAAAAACTCTCACAAAGATCAATCTCAGTTCTTTAAAACGGAAGAAAAATTCTGTATGGAAGTGTTTCCCCTAACTCCTCCCTGATTAACAGCACCAAACAGCATCTGAGCTACAGTTTTCATGTGCCATGATGAGCTGGGCATGGATTAGCCTGCAGATGCACCTATACTGTAGATCAGCTAATGCTCTGATTTGAAGAAGTGAACAAGTCAGTAACCTTGCGGGTGTTCATCCATAAAAGAACTTACTAGAGATGTGTAAACAATTCCTCCTCCTAACCTTCATGACCAATTTTTCATTTACAAAAGATCAGATTCTTCACTCAAGCTGGCAACTGCACACAGAAACCAAAGTTGTCCCAGACAGCACATTATCATTTTTATTTCTCTTGCATGCAAGCTTCCCCAAACGCCCATTCAGTTCTACTTTCTACTTACAATGAAATGAGGGATTTCAAGCCTTTGAACGCATCAGGCGCAATGTCAGATATTTGATTCTTGCTGATGTCTCTGTAAAGAGAAGGGAGGATTGAAAAAATATTTGTGAAGTCGAATTTGACAAAAATATTTTAGGCTGTGGTTTACTGGGAGAATATACTTGATACAAACACAGACCATATTACCTCAGAGAAATTATGAGCTATGTATGGACACAAACAGGCAACTTCCAGGAAGGCTCAGAAAACATCAGTCAGTATGACAAGCCATAGCTTCAATAAATAGCTCCCCTGTTAATAAGGTCTTTCAGTTTTTGGACATCAAAACCAAGAGCTTTAGGAAGAGCTTTGAAAAACAACAGTAAGGTAGTCCATTGAATAAAAACAGTTGATAAAACCATTAAGATCTACTAATAAAGCTGTGGGGCGGCCCTCAAAGCATGAGGAACAGTCTGTGAAAAAGCATAAAGGTTGTCTGTTTAAATACAGGCTGACTGTCAGGTTGACTGTTTAAATACAGGCATGGAAGGCTAACTTCAGAAGCTCCTATTTTGAGTACAAGTGAAGTGATAGGTAAGGTGAGAAATGGTTCCAAGAGAGCTGGAACATGCTGGCAGGACACGCACCAAAGAAGATGGTGGGATTATTGGTGCCAGCATGGTGAGGGCACCAGGGAAATGGCTTCTGAGGCAGCAAGACCAAGTTTATCTTGGAGAACAAATCTTGTGATAAATGAGATGTAAAGATTAACATACAATAAATATCAGAAATTTGTTGTACTGTCAAACAAAATCCCCATGAAAGCCCTAATAAATTCCACTAAGGGTTAGTCTCAATTTATATGAAACAGTAACAATTATTTTTAGGATGACAAAATTATTCTAAGACTTTTCCCACGCCACCTCTGTTCAATACCATTGGAAGGGAAACGGGAAACAGGCTACCCAGCCCTGATCCCAAAGCAGCACCAGCGTCACTAAGCAGGTCAGCTCTTTAGAAGTTCTGGTTGGTTTTTCAAGGCCTAGAGAAAACTAGAACAAAAAAATTCTACCAGAACCTTGATCCGGTAAGGCAGTTTTCAGATTCTAGGGAAAACCTTTGAACATCCAAATGGAAATCAAGGACCCTTGAAGGCAGCAGTACTGCGGGGAGCACCCAGCGTGTTGCAGAGCCCATCAGGGAGCCCCAGCAAGAATCCACCCTTTCAGCTCTGACATGAGTCAAACTCAGTTGTAGCCTGCTGCCATTTTCAAGGCAAAGTGTGCTCCTGGTTTTCAAAGTACCTTTCAATTTGAATCAAAACCAACCAAGAATGCAGAGATAAATATAGACTATGCCTCAACTCCTTTATACATGGAGCCAAACCTACTACACTCGGGACCCAGATGCTCAGAACTTGGTGCCTTCTCATGACTGCCACTGCAGTCCAATCTTTCTGTCAATCACTTCAACCAGGTGCTTAGCTACAGTTATAACTTTCAGCCACCTCGTTACCTTCACTGACAGTTGGTATCAGCTTCTATTGGTAGTATCAAATCGTTTCACTGATATTTGAAGTAGTTCCTATACATCTCCTCTATTACTGCCACTGGAGCGCACGCTAAGCATCCCAGTCAGACTCTGAAGTAAACATCACTTGAACAAGAACTTAGAGTCAGGGAGTATAAAGGTTTTCCTTTCTATACATGTTTCAAGCTACAAATTTTATTGGTTAAAATTTTAATGAAGTCCTCTAACTGTTTTCCCACACAATGTGGGATTTTCTTTGGTTCTTTTGTAAGGCTCATGAAACAACTGCTCTGCAACCTACGGATGTTTTCCGTTAGAATATCCTGCTTACAAGGAAGTGAAGGTTGCCAGTTCTTCACCTCAACTCACAGCAGCCAAATTTGTGGTGGTGAAAGTATGAATATTTATTGTTATGCAAGTTTTTGTAAAACCTTTTTTAGATTTCTTGGTAGCGTTTGTTGCTTTTTATCTACTAATTCTTGTGTAGTCTGAAGACTGATGTGAATCTGTGCTATTTATTGAGGAACATATTAAAATCTATTAGGATGACATGAAATTATGAGTTTGCTGAACAATGACAAGCATCTGAGAGGGGGCATCTAGTTTTTGAAACAAGTATTTCAGCACCGTTTTATTGATTTGCTACATTTCAACATTTCTGTCCTTTCTCTCTCCCCATGTCTGGACGCTAATGAGCGTATTACTAATGGTGCCTGAACGTGCATAAATGCCATGCTGGGTGATGACACTCACTCACTTCATGCAGATGCATTACAATCAGCATTAGAAGATAATTAGACACATTATTTCCTTTCCATTAGAGCCCAAGCTCCACTGCTGTTGGATAAGGAGGCTCCCTCTCCTCCTGACTTAACTGAGGCAAAGGGATTAAATTATGTCCTTGTACTTTTCTTCCCTTCCTTCTGTCTGCTTTGGTAAGATCAACCTTTTCTGTGCTTGATTTACATCAAGACAAAGAGATACGGGTTTCTCTAACCTGCAGAGCTAAGCCAATTTAGATCACACAATTTTCAGAGTTTCAGGTATCTCTGAATCACTCAGTGCAAGGGTGGCTCTTTAGCTTGAAATATGACAAACTTATCAGGATTCCACCCAGGCAGGGAATACATTAGTCACCTCATACTACTCTCCCTGCACCTCTGACAGCACAGTAGAGATCTTCCTTCCAAAGGAGGTTGAACACACCTTGAAGTGTGGCCGTGCTCAGTTACCAGTTACGTAGGTAAATTGTTTTGACTTTGCACCAGGGGAACAAGGATACCCTGTACAACATAGGACTGTACGACTTAAATGTCTTTACTGTAAAAGGCTTTGAAACAAAACAAACTTATTTTTAGATGCAGCCAAATGCAAAAGTATTAATAGCATTGGATGAGTATTCTTTTTGTTGACTAACAAGATTAGAAACAGATTACTTGATTATCTCTATCATGTAAACTGGACTGTTCTCATTTAACAAGAGTACTCAGCAAAAATCCATTTCATTTATGGTTTAGTTTTCAGAAGCTGCTTAACAAAAGTAGCAGTGCCACAGAGCTACTGGGAAGACTGAAATCTCAAGGTGTTTTCTGCTAATGTATGGTAAGATTAATTTGGCAGCGTGAAACACCACTACAAGCATCAGAGCTACAGAATTACAACCACATATTTCAAAGTAGCTCTGCATATTTGGATCTTAGTCTTAGTATTACAAACTCGTTAGTTAAAAGCCTCAGAAAACACAAAAGAGGGAAATAATGCCAGAAACTTTGGAACTTGTAGGGCAGAAGTTACATAGCACAATTGTTATATAAGTGAATTCAAATGGCATGTCTGGGCTTGGATACTTCATACAATAAAGACAACTATTTCTGGAGATAGGATGTATCCCCTTCAAGCCCCTCAATTCTCTTCAAAAGCCCTTGGATAACTGAGCACAGAGCTAAGACCTGTTACATTCACTCCAAAATCAGTGGAACCATCATCCAGATTACTAAATTCAACTGCGTATTTGAATCCTACAGGTGCCAAATCTTCCTTCCGAGACAGATGCATTTAGCTTCATATAACTACTTGTGTGAGAAGATATGGGTAATTATGACAAAGTCCAAAACACAAAAGATTTTATCTCCTTTGCTGAAACCCAATCACCAAAATAACTCATCCTGGAAGCTATTGAAGCAATGTTCTTCAACATGGCAAACTTCAGCTACATACAAATATAACACTTGAATTATTATACATACATCTTATGTTATCATCTTGATCTATTAATATCAAGTCATATAAAATTATCTTGCACAACTGGCTCTTACCTAAAAATTAATCTCAGTTATCCAAATATTTAAGAAAAGGAAACTGCATAATGTTGAAGGAAATAGTCAATAATCAAAATACAGAGTGTGCTACAAGTGAGCAGCCTGTTGTCCCTAACATTCTTGCATTTTATTCACCAGGAGAACCATACAACACAATTCACAATCTTATGCTAATACTATCCTCTGAACTATATGAAAATTATTATTATTGATGAGGAAGACGACGTTCTTCATTTGTAACTTGGGTAGGCATCAGTTTATCAATAACATTCATGCTATAGCACTGCTCACTGAAATCAAAGCTACAGGAAACAAGAAAGGCTGACAACTTTGATGATACTGAACATCTCCTTTGTCTATAAGGAAAAGGATGGACAATTCTTTTATTTCAAGAGGTAGTCATTTCACCAAAATATGTTTTGGTGTTAACAATACTTGGAATCTTGCACAACGAAAAGATGATTTGAATAATCTCTTCAAATAGTGGAACAATGTCCTCAGTTAAATGTTATGTAATAACAGTGACGCCCAATTTAAAGAGTCACTGTCCAACAGGAATAAAACTTTAACAAAAGGAGACAGATCAATGGCCAAATGTCAAAACATCGTACTTGTTACGGGACAATCTTCAGCCTAACTACCTATCCTAAGTTCTTCCACAAAATGCTGTCATGTTAACTAAGCTTTGATAGAGATCATCTGGCACAACAACTGACTATTTAACTGTGAGTTCAGATCTCAATGAGTATGCCAATTATGCTCCAGAAAGCTGTCAACACAACGTGCTAATGGAATTCTGCTGTGAAATTCTAACATTAATCATTTCACATAGTAAGTGCTGCATTGGGTTGAGCAGCAAGTGAACTTGAAGAACATTTTTTTGGTCAACTCCCATAAAACTAGAGTTCACCAATCATGAAAAATGAAAGGACAGTAAAACATTGCCAAAATCTAAAATTAGTCATACCTCAGAAAGAACTAAGTAGTGACTTTAATAATGAAAAGGTAACAAGTTAGGTCACTGGAAAGGGATCCATCATTCTGCACTGAAATTACCATCTTGCTATCTCATACAGTACTTGTTTAAAAATACATACAGCTATATTGAAAGTGAGACAGAAGAACAGGGGCTCTATAAGATAGATGATCTGACCTGTTAATATTAAGATTCATATTTACAGCTCTTCAGCTCTGGGAACTCAGTCAGTTTGGACTGGCAAATACAGTAATTTTATCATTTAATGCAAAGGAACAGCCCAAGCTCATTTCAGTTTCCAAAAGCATTAGCTATCTGATAATCCAGTGACTCCTGTGAAATGAGCCGACAGTTTCTTAATTCCAATAAGCATTGTTCACATCAGAAAATAAGAACTGTAAAGGCACCTTTTTCATGGTCTTAGTACCGAACTGTAAAGCCTGAATGATTTCAGGAAGTTACTGGCCTAGTGGTACCCACCAATATCTTGATCCTAAGGTGAAGGAGGAGAAACTTTTTTTACCATTGTCTGTGTCACTGTACTACTGTCACAACATCGCTTATATATTGCTTAAAAATGAAAAGAAAGACCAGCCAGGGGGAATGCCCAGTCTGCCTGCATGAGAGAGCTGTTACAAATGAGGACTATTATTTTTAAATCCAAAGATTAAACACAAGAGCTAATAAGAAGCAAATTGTCTGGGTACCTACTGGTGATAAAAGACACAGAAAAAACAAGCTCCAGCAAGCTTCTTTCTTTTCTTGTAAACAGCCATGCCATTTCAACACCAAGACTTTGAATGGACTACCAAAAAATCCTAACTGTTCTGCAAGAACATGTACTGGTGCTACAACTGAGGTCAGTTAAATTGAAGTGGTGAAAAGAGATAAACCAGAATGAATGAGAAAAACACTTAAAATCAAATATGCTTCCTCAGAAGTTTGAGCAGACTAATTAGCTCACATGGTTTATAATTGGAAGTGAAATTAAGGATTATTAAGGCTTTCATGTACTGTTAGGCATCCTGAACCAAATTCCATTGTTGCTTATACTTTGAAGAGCTTATTTTTGCAAACCCCTGTGATTTCTACATAGAAATTACCAATAAGTTTCTAAAATAAAGATACTGAACTTGAAGCTAGAAGATTTGTGATTGCTTTTGCATGTTGGTCTTATTAAAACTTACATTCTCTTCAGCTTCTTGTACTGGGTAAAAGCTCCAGGGGGGATGATTTTGATGAGGTTTTGTTCCAAACGTCTGAAAACAAACAAAAGTAATATACATGTGAACCATAGAGTTACAACATAGGAATAACATTAAACACCAGAAAAAAATTTTATATAAATAGAAAACAATTTGCTAGAATTTTTAAGAGGAAAAAAAAAATCTCACTGATTACACTAAATTTGTGTAGAAAAAGTAGTCCCAGGCTATAGAAATTGCACCTTTAAAGCTCATGGAATTAATAAAAAATAGTAGGTATATTTTATTACTACTTAATCAATGTAGAGGTATACAGAGGCTTTCCTTAACTAGCTGTTGTAAATAGAAAGTAGCTATCTAAGCTAAAAGTTCTGCTATGTTGTGACAGCTTAATAAGCAGATTAATAATACTGTCAGAATGACTCAGGAGCAACAATCTGTGGGAACATGCTGAAAAACAAAGTGGAATTCACTGCAGTATGAATCTAGATTTTTAAGAGGTCTGGGGGGGGAGGTCTATGTTAAAACAGAGCAAAAAAGGGACTGTATCTTCCAAATACTGAAGGGGTTCAAACATATGATCCAGACTACATGAAAATGCTCTCTGTATTTCTGAGATTTGCATTGAAAGAAGCAGTCTATCAAGTACCATAAATGCAACATCAAATGTAAGCAGCTTCAAGATACCTATACAGTAACCACTGCGATTAATTTCTGTGCCTTCCCTGAACCATTTCTAAGTCTTCATGGGCAAATTCTCCAAATTCCTCCTCAAAGCTCCTCAGATGAACCCCAAATTATTCATTTCAATTAGAAATGTTAATGTGGATCCTCATATCAAAAATTCAAATGACCATGGCAACAGAAATTCTGTGTTCAAGAGTTGGAAGTGAAAGTAAAATTTGCTTTTACCTAGCTCTTGTTTTTTATTCAAACATTGTGTCTTTTTTCCAAAAATGTCATAGAAAGAAAGTTTCAACAGGAAAAAAAAAAGCAACAAATGTGGTTGGAAATGGTTTAGAATTGAAATACAAAAACGTACTGGAATGATGGAATGAATCACTCTAGTCATTTATGCTGCAGCGATGCAGAAGGGAGAGAAAATTTTAAAACCAGGAATGGAGATAAAATGAGATGCAGGGAGAAGTCATAGTTTTTAAAGCACTTGGAAATAATGTAGAGAAAATGTGTGAGGCCCATCAGCCCACTTATTGCACAGAGTATCCTTCTGTTGATTTGTGCTTTCAACAGACAAAAGAAAAATCCCCTTGAAAATAGGATATTTTGCCAGCTCAGTTATAGCCTAAGAAGCTATTTAAGTCACGAATACTGTGATACTTGCAGAGTCAACCCATACAGTCCATGTGCACACTCTTGTTTCTGCAGCAGTCTATTTTAAAGGTTGTGATCAGAGTTAATTCTATTCCCTGTTTTGTGATTTGAATTAGCGTCTGAGATTTCCCTTCCAGTTAGTCTAAATATAACGTGCTTCATTTCTGGCAAGTCCACACTGAAATGCAAATTGCTGTAAGCTTCAGCACGCTACTATTGTTGGGTGTTTGTCACCAGAATTAGCAGTACACATACTCTTCCCATAAAGGCTTTTTGTCAGCTCGCCAGTTTGGTGTTTAACTCCTCCCAAGTATTTCTATGCAGACACTTCTAGGAACAAAAGAGGGCCAAGCCTGTCCAATTCCCTTCCCTTATGGATGGAACCCAGGGGTTCACACATGCTGCACACAGGCGAAGCACAGCAGTCCTTACAGGGAAACTCAAATGCAGGGAGGGGAGGAACATGGCCCCTTTTATAATCACTTAAGATTCCGAGAACATTTTAGTGACTTAGGGGGGAAAATGCACACATAAAACTTGTCCCCAACGGGGAAAAAACCCCAACAACAACAAACTCAAAACTGGGAGAGCCACGGGTCTCCAGTAATATGAAAAAATAAAATTTCTAGAAAAGATGGAAAGGAATACAAAGAGTTGTTTCAGAGAGCTACCTTCTGAAGCAGTACTGAATTCTTCACCCTTTCCTACAAAATTTGCAGCAGATGCCCTGTACAGAAATAGATGGACAAGGCTGTTGTCATCTGCTGCTCAATTTTCACCTTAGCACCTTACAGTTCTTTATTGTAGAAAACTCTTTGGAAATGAAGAACTACAGACCATGCGTAAGACATCAATCTTAGCGCACTGCACTTTGAGGATACTGCTGGAGAAGCAACAAGCAGTACTGTGTGTTCTCATCAGGCTGTGTTTGCAGGTGGATTCCAACTTGGGCACAAAAAGGCAGCTGATCTCGGAGCACTGAAGTGCTACATTAAACAAACAGGTATATTAAAAATATGAGGTACTAATCTGACTTCTATTTATTTTTTTTCATAAATGCAGGCTAGATATGGGCAGGCAGAAAGTGAAGAATGCAATGCAGTTATACAACTTCAGTATTAGAAAATGTTTATTTGTATTCATACCTGGTGCTTCCACCTCATTTGAGCTCATAAATGACATGCAAAGGACAGTACAGGATTAAAAATCTATAGGAAACACTATGCTTTGCCAGAGGAGTGTTGGCAACTTCAAGGTGATGAAGGCTCTATTTTAACCACTGCTATTCATCATATAAGAAGAAACTGCTGCTACTGGAGGTGCCATCTTGTAAATAAAGTCAAACCCAAAAGTTGTTTTTTCTCAAAAAAGTGAAAAGGTAATCTAAATTTTACAGCCACATTTTATTTGAAAGAAAATTACCTAGTTTACCTAGATTATGACCTCTGGAAAACCCTATTTGTCATGGTCTACCCCTGCATACCAGTAAGTGCTGTCTCACACTATAAAACCACCTGTGCTAGTACAAAACAGTATCAATGAGTTCCCCTTCAGTGTGTATCACCAGAATATACCATAAAATAATTTTCTACCACATCTGAAAACAGTTCTGAAGGGCTAATTTGTCAACATTTGAACTACTATCCCCCCACAATTAAGATTTCTCACAACTCGGTAACATTTTCCTCAAGTTTCCTCTGGTATTTCATAGTAAGATCTATCTAAAAGACTCCACAAGTAGAAACCACAAAGGTGATAAAATAAATTGGCCGTGTTCAAACCTCTCAGGGGCTTTTGTTCCTCCTTTCAGTTACCCATGTCACTGTGCCATGTTGCCTGCTGCCAGCTGTATCTCTTAGATGAATTGAAGCATATCTCCCCACTTCTGACAGGCAGCAATGCTCTGTCTCCCTCGTGAAGCCTTATTTTTGAGTCTTAACAACAACATCAAAGGACAAGAATAATTCCCCTTCTCTAATATATAATCAGAGATAGGAAAGTATGAGGGTCCAACAGATTCAGAGGCATTTTCCTTGTAATAACATCATGTTAGAGAGGATAAAGTCCTCTGCCTGCCCACTCTCTTTAAATGATTGTAGCAAAGAGAGCAAAAAGAAAACATAGGAGGAGAAAAACCCCCGAAACACAACAGGAGGAGACTACGCAGTTAAATAGGAAAAACTATCCCACAGTAAAGAATAAGCTCGCAAATTCCCATGCTAATCCATCTCAAAATTCACCGAGGTGCAAATCTTTTCATTACCTCCTCATGTAGCACATGCACAGCTCAGACCCAGGATGGCAAAACACAATGGATTAAAAAAACCTCTGCCTAATGCAGCCTTCACAGAGCCAGCTCACACTCTCAGGAGTGACGGAGCCATTTGTCTTCAAGAGTGATTCTCTCTGCAGAGTTGGAGAGACAGACGTATTAATTTGGGCCTTAACTATCTCTCTTTCATTGAGGGAAAGAAAGAATTTGTTATTTGGGTCTCTAATGGAGCAGTTTGCTAGCAATTTTCCCATTTCAAACATCGTCTCAGCTGCTAATGTGTAATGTTTTGTCAAGCTTACCTAACCATAATATAGACGAATCACTAGCTTGGAGAAAACGAGAGAGGGAGTGAAGCATCAGTACTGGTAATTCTTAGCTGTCAGATGAAAAGAGCCTATAAATGAGACAGCTATGCTCTATTAACAGTGCCACCGAGCTCTTGCCTGAGACCTGTCAGAAGCATCCCTCTGCACTGGGCAGTCGTGAACCTCCCCGCCGCGAGAGAAAGACAGTAAGGGAAGGAGCCAGGATCAGTTGTTCTGTTCCCAGGGCTGGGGCTCTTTTGGGCTTGCTCACTCAGGCAGCCAATAACCAAAAGCAACCTCCAAGAGAGAGAATGCACAAGGTCGCATTAGCGTGCAGCAGTAGCCTGGAGTGCATTCGTGTCTGGCAGGACACGCACAACCTCCGTGAAGGTTGCTGGGATGGGCACGCTCCTCGCTTTTCTCTGCCCTATAAGAAGGGTTTTGCAGGGAACTGGTTAAGGACTGTTAAGGAAAATAAGCAGAATGTGCATCCCCCACAATGGAAACACCCAGGGCTGGGGAGAACCATTTCTATTAGGAAGGAGGAAATTTCCAGAGCACATAACAGTCGAGAGAGACCGATCCGCTGTGCCAAGGAGAACAACCAGATTATAGTAGCTGCTTGGACTGTTCTCTTACATTTGCCTCCTATTTTGGTCTTATATATCTTATCATATATTTTGGACTCTGATGAAGAAAAGTCCACAGAGGTATTTTCAGTATTTAAGAGGAATAAATCACACTTAAAATCTCATCTTGTTACCACAAGACTAGATACAATCCCTGTCCTGATCCCATACCGGTGTCTTCATTTGAAACAAAAGCCTTATTCCTACCATGCACAACATGTCTGGGGAGCTGCACTGAAGTATTTACCCAAAGAGAGCCCTGGCCAGGAGGCCCCCATGTTGGGAAGGAAGGAATCCTGCCTTGCAGTTATGTGGCAGCTTATTCTGCAGAGAAAAACGCAGAAGCTGCACTCATCGTCCTTTACACCACAGCACTGGGCACTTACAAAGTGCAAGGCAAAAAAACTTGCAGTCCTGTTGCTTCAAAATTTGTTTATGGACCTACATTACCAAGGAACAGCTTTTTTTTGTGGCTCTGGGTCATGCCCCTTAGTTCTCTGGGAGGTAGAAAACACGGCACGTTTGGATGGCAGGACGTTCAGCATTTTACCTATCTGTGCTTACTGCTTGTTTTAACAGACCATCCAAATCTGTCTCAGCCAGCAATTCGACCACCAGTGCAAACCCCTGAACACATACGGTTCTCCAACACTTTTATACTGCTGCCTTTCATCGCAGTACCTTCCAAACAAAATTAATAATCTGTATTATCAATCCCTCTCATTAAGTCTGCCTAAGGAACTGGAGAGCTGAGCCAGTAAACTGTCTGCCTTTTCAAGGTGACAACTCGACTTTCCCTTCATATTCTAACCTTTGGTGTTGGTTTTCAGGGTGTAGCTGTCAAGCTACTGCTATAGTTTTAAAAGGATGACAACTGTTCACCTAAGGGAAGATTTTCAATAGACAAAGTCTGATCAACAGTGAAGTGACCTGGACATAGAAATCTACCTAGGAAACTATGTACAATATTCTGCCCACTGACAGACATCTTCAGAATGAAAGCAGATGTTTTGATATGTTTCCTGATAACCACAGTGTTCATCTCAAAGCAGTACTAGTAATACTGGATCTTCTGACATACCACAGTCAATGTTGTACCCAGAAGTAAAAGCAGAGACTTGAGGTGAGCTGCTCTGTGAGCCATCACCAGTGGGCATGATCAGTGCCAAATGTTAAGCAAGGTATTTTGGGGTAGAATACAAAGTAAAGTCTCCCTGCTCTTATTCTAGACTAGACAATTCCTCATCTCATCAGACTTTATTGGGTCATATGGATTTAAGATGAGAGTTTGCAGAAGTAGTTTACCAGCAAACAGGACACAAATCCAGGCAAGAGCCATTAGGTTGGAGTGATTTGGCAATTGCAAAAGTGCCCAGTGCTGAATTGCATACTTCATTCGACCAGCCTGCACGTGTTCGTGCGCGCTTGCGAGAGGCTGTGCTGTAGCAAACACAGTAGAAACATGGACCCCACTCCTGGATTTTTTGCCATTTAGTGATTCTGGTTCAGAAGGATCCCAGGAGACCAGCCCACAGGGTGGTGCTACAGAGAGGACGAGGTTCTTGCATTCACTTCATCAACACAGCATCTGCTCTGTGCCTGACTCAACTCTTCTGAGCACTTAATTATTTTTTGGACTGGGTTTTGGGGGGTTTGCTTTGGTGGTCTGGGGGCTTTTGTTTTTTATCTGAAGCTTGAAGTCTATGCTTGGGAAACAGATGTTTTCTATGGTGTCTACTGGAAAGCAACACTTGGCCTATGGTTACATTTCATAATTATATACAAGTGGGAATGTTTTATAACAAACCAGGCTCAGAATTTGCTGACAGTAAGTTTTTGCTCTATTAGGTCCCAGAAAGACTAACCCCTTAGCAAGTCTCATTGTTATTTCATTATGACTTCAGTAGGTCAGTCCTACCCACCCTCTACTGATTTCTAGTTACTTGACAAAACTTCCAGCCCAGATCCCTTTCCATTGTTTTCTAACAAAGAAGATCAGAGATCTGAGGATTTCAAGTTGGTTTACACGATATTTGTCAAGTCACAACACACAAATAGATTTTTAGACTTAGAGGAAATGGAAGCAGTAAACCGAGAGAAAGGAAAAATGTAATGATTTAATCTATATTCTCATTTATTGTGAAGAGCACCACCATGCATTCTGCAACATCTATTTTTAGTGCACATTTACAAATACTGACAAGAAAAAGGTAAAACACAAGAAGTAAGAAAATTCAATAGCTGGCTGGTAGTCGAATTTCTGCCACCTGTAATATTTTGTCAACAAAACAGATTCTGTCATTTGGATATAAGCATTCCTCAAATCCTTCATTATGTATTTTTTCTTTTTAGCCAAATAAACAGAATACATGTAAGCCAAAAGACAATTAGTGTCATGCAGTAAAGAGTCTGATTAGTATTTTTTAATTCAAAGTTATGATTTTATGCTCCCTAGTTTATTTTCTGATTCTTTCTACAGTTTCATAATCAGCTTTTGGGATGTATATATACACAATATGCATTCCAATCTCCTTATTTTGCTTGGCAAAACAGGAATATTTGAGTGACATTTGTAGTAGATAAAAAAACAGATATATGCCTTAGATATATACCATTAATTTTTATCAATAGATGTATACCATTAATTTTTATCAATAAAGACTTCTTATGTTCCTGCTGGTTGTCATCTCTGGAAATTAGAGCACACAGGAAAAAACCCCAAACAACTAAACCAAACCAAAAATACAACCAACAACCCCAAACCTAGAAACCTTGTAGGGTTACTAACTCCCACACAGCTTGCCTGAGGAAAATTTACCTGCACAAAACTTTTTTTTTTTTTTTAAATGAAATCTCACAATTACCGAGGAGAGAAGGTAAAAAAATTATATGGCAAATTGAAAATTATCATGTGCATGAAATCCAGATTTATCAAAACAAAACCTTCTTCCTATGCCTAGCAATGACAGCAGTTACTCTAAATTTTACAAATAAAAGTAAAGATGTAAGAAATAAATCCTGCCTTGATATTCCAGCAGAAACTACCTGCCATCACTGCTTGTTTCTAACAGGAACTATGAACCATAGCTTCCTACTTTCCTTAACCCTTCTCAGCACAGAAAACACCTTTTTTTCTTAACATTTCCCATATATTTCTATTTTTCTCTACTGACTCTTAATCTAAAATATTTTCTTTATTATTTCTGTGTCTTGCTCTCATAGAACAGATGATTTTCTAGATATTTTTGGCCTGACAACAGAAACCTCTTTTTTATATTGGGTTCAAGGAATGAATGACACAGTTTGCCTAGTGAGATCCAGAAAATAGTAGTCAAACTTGACATGTGAAGCTGTCCAGAGCCAATTTACTGCAGTGAATGAAAATCATATTATGATTCTACTACAGGAGCCAACCTGATTCCCTAGCCAGAGAACTTGCCACCAGAGGCAATTATGGAACATTTATTACAGTGTTCAAAAATACTGTGCTGGCTGCAGCTCCAGTATTTACTAGAAGCCTGGGAAAATTATTATAGTTTTCTTTTAGGAGGAAGAACAATGTTAAATGTAGAACTGTCATTCCTCTATCCCCAAAGTTTATAGTTTCTACACACGTATAGTCTTGGAAAAAGAAAAAAAATCTTGCCTTTAAGAAGCTTAGAGCTTCAAAGTCAATAGCTAATATAGATGAAATTGTTATGGTGCAGTTACTTTATAAATTATATTAGAAAGAATTAACTTTATTACAATAAATAGAGCTACTAGTGCTCCAAGTTTTTCTAACAGCTTTACTGATTTGACTTTAATTGGTGGAAAACTGATTTTGAACATAGCAGTAATTTACATGGCCAGAATTTGTTGATCACCTTCCTCCAATCACAAAAGCTTCATCGAGATTCATAACTGAAGTCCAGCTCTCCTATAATACAAACTCCTACAGGTACTGAAGAACAGACAAAGTAATTTCTTCCCAAGAGAATCATTGAAGGAGCTAAAGCAACAAGTTTGTCTGTCTACAGGTCCATCTGCAACACTGCCCAGCATGGTGGTACTCTCACAACAGCAATTCTGAAGTTGCAGCAGGGGAGGTTTAGATTGAATATTAGAAAGAAATTCTTTCCAGAGGGAGTCGTGAGGCACTGGAACAGCCTGCCCAGGCAGGGGGTTGAGTCACCATCCCTGGAGGACTTAAGAACCAGGTAGACCTGGTGCTTCAGGACATGCTCCAGAGGCAGGCACGCAAGGTTTGGTCAGGGTGTTTAGGAAGGGGTTTTTTTTAGGTGTTTTTTTGTTATGGGTATGGTTGGACTCTGTGATCTAGGAAGTCCTTTCCACCCATAACTATTCTGTGATTCTCTAAACATGGAATTTGTTGTAAAAGCATTGAAAACATTGCATTTCAAAGTGATTCTCTTGCAGAAAAGTAGGTTCATTTCATTTTGACAGAACCACGAGAAAACCAACAGTTAATTAGACTTTAATTTGATTTTTCCTTAGTACTCAAACTCTAGCATTCTTCCTAAGACTAGAAATTATGCACCAAAATCAATCACTACTGATACCTACAAAAATATCAGTCACCAGTTCAGCTACTGAGAGTAAGAATAAACTAAACCAATTTAGAATGAGTGACTCAAAACCAACCTTAAGCCAAACCTAGATGCTGGCAGAAGGGCTGCCATCCTATTTTACTCTGCTCAGAAGCCTGATGGGAACCAGTGGTTATCTCACCAGATACAGGTGCCAAGCAGCACCTTTCCTTCAGGGACTGTCAGGCTCTTTATTCTTTCTGGAGCAATTGCAGCAGCATTTAAACAAAAGATCCTTGTTTCTGATGTAGATACACCGGATCCAGCATTGCTCTTGCTTTATATAATTATATTTCTCTTAATCTCACCAGACAGAGATTATTCTAAAGGTTAAGTAACAGTGACAAAACAAGTTTGATACAAAAAGCAAAAGGTTTGTAATCCAAGATCAGTTTCGAGATCTAAGGATATAATTGAGATTCTGGAATTTGATTTATATGTCTGCAAAGGATTGGGACTTGGCTTTTCAAAGTAATTAGCACAGTACAGCATGTTCAAAGAGCTGCTCCTATTGACTTTTGCTGCAGCTGTGAGTCCTCAGCAGTTCTGAACTTCTCCGCTGAGTCAGACAGACACCCAGCATTACGTCACTAGTGACCACCCACGAAAAGTTTGCGCAAGTCACTCGCCCAGACTCAATTAATAAAACCACTGGCAAGAAGAGGTATGACCCAATTATCTGAACAACATTCAGGAGATTATCTTCCCCACTGTCTCCATTTTAGACTTTTCCCGTTTCTGCAACAAATAAGCAGATCCCTCACTACACAACCCTGATGCATCCCTAGCCAACAAGAAATAAACCCAGCCTATTAACAGAAACACTAAGCGCTGCTGTAATTAAAGTGCATACCACAACAAAATATACAAAAGCAATGAATGAAAACTGCAGCTACAAACATCAACTTTGGCATTTTCTTTTATTTTCTTTTCAACTTTTTTAATAAACTATTTAATTTAGTGGATGCAAAGACAGAAGCTGAAATAACTAATTCCATCACAAGGAAACTCACGTGTAACAAAAGTACACCACCCAAACCTCTGCACTGATGTCTAACTGGAATAGCAGCAGCTAAAACAGTAAATCCTTGGGTATCCTGATAGTTAATAGATGGTCATTAGCGCAGAGAAACAAAAGACAAATTGCTGTTGGGTTTCCAAGTACACAACAACAGGGCAGGAAGGCTCCGGAAGATATATGTGTCTTCTGGTGGGAAGAGATTCCTCAGCTCCACCAGCCTGTCCCAGCCCTCTGCCACATCCCCAAAGCCCACTCTGCAGAGCCTGTGTCCAGTGATCTCAGGTCTTATCACCACTTTTCCTGCATTGGCAGGAGGGTTGGACTCGATTTCCAGAGGTCCCTTCCACCCCAATAATTCTATGATTCTACTCCCCACTTTCTCTGACTCAGAGCACTTTGATCAAGCTGTCTTGGTTTCCTTTTTTCCCAATCTTTCTCATCATATATTTTGTTGTTTCCTCATTTCAGTCCAGTCATCTTTTCCTAACAGTATCCTTCCTGGGCTCAGCTCACCTTTATTCTCTCCTGTGCCTGTCGCGACCCACAATCCAGCCCCCAGTCTGAAGATTCTTCAGGTCAGCAGGGCCCAGTGCTGGTGCCAATGGTTGCTGCTCCAGAAGCCCACCTGCCCCCGAGCACCACAGCGTGAACCCCTTCAGCACGCACGCCAGGCCAGAGAGCAGAAGCAGGGCCAACCTTTGGGGACTCCTCCCTCCTTCTCCTTAGGAAGGACTTACACAAACTTTTACGAAACATGAAAGCAGAGCTGGTCATCCCTGCACTACTCTTACAAGATCTACAAAATTGCAGACAAAAGCTGTCCAGAATTAATATCCTAAAATATGGCATCATGTGCAGTGATAAATAAAAAAACTAAGCAGTCAAACAGCATGAAAACTTCATTCTCAAGGAAGAGGGAAAGTGTAGTGAGGTGGGGAAAAAAGTAATAGGGAGTTACTGATTGTTCTCCAGTACTGGGAGGCAGTGAACGAACCCAGCAGGCAGTACGTTGAAGCAAGCAGTGTTTGAAACACTACAGCCAGGGCTAGCAATGCCATGGCTCCCAGTGCCCCACATCTGCAGGAGCATCGTCCTTGCCCTGGCGTGAAAGCAGCCAAACACTGCTGACTGAGAAGGGGCAGACAGCGCCAGAGCTCAGACCCATCCAGCCCAACTTCCTGAGCCAACAACAGCTCAAAACACCCAGCGAGTGGAACGCGCTGTTGTGGCGAGTGAGCTTCTCACAACACCTTTCCGTGCTCTCACCAGCTGCAGGGTAGTGACTCCTGCTGGCACAGCTGGTGGCTTCGGCTTTAACAGGTCTCTCCTATATTCTGGCTCTGCTGTCTGTTTGGGCTGAGCTGTCACTCGTTCTGACAGGCACTGGTTGTGAGGCTGCGATCAAGTCTGATCAGAAAAACAGATCCTTCAGAGACTTTTGTCCCCTACTAGTTTGTAGGTCATCCCTCCCTTCCGATATCCCCCTAAGGTCAAGTCCGTTCTGCATCCACATTACGGTCCCTTTTTCTCTTGCCTGCATTTTCTCTCACTCTTTTGTAATAAATTCCAACATCTCCTTTTATTGCAGATGCTGTTCCAATGTAGTCAAGTGACTGCACTGTTCATTTACAAGCAAACCATCAAACCTTATTTGTTTTGCTATCCCTTTTTCAGCTAATGCCTCCAGGTGCTTAGTGACTTTTGTTTTCATCCAAGTATTCACACAAAACTTTCCTGTGCTTATTCTCATGTGTTTCTCTATAACACACACTGTTCATTTCTCCTCTGGAAAACACAGGAGAACCACTTGGTAGGCAGAGAATCTTTTATAACATTCAACAACTTCTGTATTCCTCGGCTTCAATTTCCCATAACTCGTTTTTCCCTCAGTCAATTTGGCTCCTGACGTCAGCTCCCTAATGAACGAGAAGCTTCATAAAACAAACCAAAAGATTGCAATCTGTACATCCTAGGTACCTATTTCACGAAAATATTAAAAAGCAAGGCTGCAATACAGATTTCTATGTTTCCTAAATTCCTTTATGCAGTAACAAACATTCTTGCAGTGAGGGCCCTGGGGACAATGGAGCTCGGGGACAGGTGTCACAGACTAACACAGCAGACTTCTAAGTCACCTAGGACAGAGGTGAGCAGCAAGGGAAAATTAGTGTCACACGATGCCTGGTTTATGTTCCGCCACAAGCGAGTTGCCTGTTTTGTGGCAGCTTTTTCACAACAAAAACAAATTTAGGACTTGTTGGCAGCTTTGTCAGAGAAGGTTCTGCCTATCCATGTTAATAAAGACGGGCGGGAAGGCTGAATAAAAGATCATTAATTAATACCAAAACAGAGTGAAACGCAGGTCACCTTCAATAACCACGTTATTGAACACCAGTTGTGTGATTTGTTTGTGTCCAACAGTTTGTTGGTTACAAAGAAATACTTGGCTTACAAAGAAATACTGAGTTAAGGGGAGATACAAGAACTAGAAGCTGTAACCAAATGCAGCCACTAACCAACCAAACAACTTGAAAACACCTCAAGTGGAACCGAGGAAGGGACAGCACTTTAATACTATCATATAAATATTATGAATGGACTTCAGTCTGTAGGGGGAACTGTATTGTAGTGGAATGAGCATTCACAGTGCCGGACAGAAAGAGCAGAATGAAAAATACACCACCTCAAGTAATACCCCTTAGGACTCCATGTACTAGCAACCCAGCCATGTGGTTTGTCAGGACCCCATATTCCAGAGAAGGAATCTCATCCCTAGTAAGAGTTACATCTCTCGAAGCTGCCGAGGACCAGATCACGGCATTACAGAGTCCAGAAAGAAGTGTTCAGGCAGCACCACCACACAGCCTCCTTTTATACAAAGGGTCTAAATGCCAACCATGGGGGATAAACCCCAAGGGAAAAAAACCAACAGTATTGCTGTGTGAGTGCAGAAGATGTGGGTTGCAGCACATAAAAGAGGTTGCTTGGCCCCACTGCTGTAACACTGCAGCCAAAGAGCATGATTTTGCCTATAATATCGAATCAAAAGACTGTCACTATTCCATGGAAATAAAGCTGGAACTAGACCTCTAGATGGATTTTATATTGAATAAGCCCAGAGCAGCCTCAGACAAACTGAATTTCTGTGCAGTATGACAGACCTCTGCATAAACCAGAATGGCCATTTGGTCAAAAGAATTTGTGTCAGGAATTTTCCAGGAGAACACTGTGGCAGCTTCTTCCATCTTTGCAGAAACATTTGTCTATGTGACTACATCCTTTATGTGAGAATATGTTAATACTTAGCCCTTGCATATAAGGTTAATTGCTCTTTTTTTACAAGCACTTTTTTACAAAAATAAATATTTTCATGAGTCTCACACTCTGGAGTTCTGCAGAATCACTCTCCCCTGAAGTGATTTGCAAAGGGTATGTCCAGTGTTAGAGCAATAGAAGAGGTTTATCTGCAGACAAAGAACCAAATAAATACTACCTAAAATACAAGAAGTCTGAGTGCTGTAAATCATTAAATGGTGTGCTAAGAGCTTTATGCAGTGTTCTATGGATCTAGAAGGTTTATAACCTCCAGGTTATGAAACTTTCTTAAAATGTTACATGCATCTTGACTTGTTACCTCATTAGCTAACTTAAAAGCTCTCCAAGTCTTCCTTCACTTTCTGCTCTCGTTAGGAGATGATCTAAGTTGCATTTACGACAAGATCAAGGGGCTGGCTTTATTGGCTGGAGCAAGCAAAATGCAGACAGGGCTCGACACTTGGCTACTCGATGCTATTTTAACCACACTAAAGGTGAGCATTTGCACTGGCTGGCTCACACCGAGGCGCGCTGCTGCGAGGAGAGAGCCAGAGAACATCAGTCTCACTCCTTCTCTGCAGATCCTGCTCTTGGTGTGACTCTGGCATGAAGCCACACAGATCATCTGATTTCTGCTAGCACTTGCAACACTGCAAAATAAAATTTTACAGTTCTCCTAGCCCAACCCTAATTTGTGAGCAAGTCTGGACCAATTTCATCCTCTGTCTCTTATCACTGAACCAGTCCAATCACTCAGGAAAATTTATACTCCATCCGACAATTTGAAACAGGACTAAACCTTGAATAATCTTAGTATGCCAAACACAATTTATATTTTCAGGATAATTTTTACTGACTTTCATGCACAGAAGAACAAGTATGACATGCATATTTTATGTGTCACAAAACACTGAAAAATTAACCAATATATTCTGAAGTTTGTCAGGAGGTGAGCAAGCAGGGAGCGGGCATTCAGAACAGCTTGCAAAAGGATTTATATTTCCTGTAAACATTTTTACATGCTCTAGATACGCTCTCAACAATTTCAGTTTTAAGATCTTGATTGTTCTTTGCATTTACCGAGCTCATTTTTTCATTTCCAATATCTCTTTTCTGTGAACACACACCATCGAGCACAAGCTACTCCAAACTATTGTGCTGAGACAGCAATCCAAACAAATTTGAGGTGAATCCTATAACTGTAAAGGAAACTGATAAAGTGACTTAAGAGGAATGGTGCTTGTAGAGCAGACCACCCGCAAACAATATAGCAGATCATCTTCGCTGGCCATTGCTGTCACGTTCTTGGAATATCACAGTGGACCAGGCTACATGTCAACAATTGAACTTACGTTTTATGCTAGTGCGTTTTGCTATGTAGCAGTATTTCTACAGCAACGAGCAGCTGAATGAGTCCAGTGACTCCACACGTGTTTGAATCCATGCTATGTAGACTGTAAAAGCTGCTTTGATTACAGTGACTTCTGTACGACAAGCACCTAAATAGGAAAAGAAGTGATCTGCATTCCCTATGGACTAACCAAAAGTAACTCGGTTTAGTTTAATGGCATTTCAGGACCACAGCAGTATGAAGTCTTGGACACAAAAATAGATGATTACAATTCCTAAAGGTAGTAAAGACAATCGAGTCTGTACAACCAGAATCTGATTTCACAACACAACGATGTCACAAAGGCATTAAAGAATTGGGAACAATACATCCTGCCAAGCTACAAAGAAATCACTCTGTCTCTTGGGGAATTCACCAACTAAAAATAAAGCAATTCAATTTAAAAAAAAATAAAATAGCACTGGGTATTTCCTTTTCCTGACTATAGAACTGTAACCCCAGATTTGTAAAATGTAAACACCCTCTGAACATAATACGCCAAGAACTTCAACTTGCTTTGGGGTAGGGCAAATTCAAACAATATCTTCATTTACCTTAAAGAATGGTTTGAGCCCTTGGAGCGAAAGAACGAAAGCAAAGAGGCCAACTGCAATATACCTGACAACCGCTCCGAACCATTTTCAAAACACATGCCTCTCTTCCGCACAGGAGGCTACGACACAGACTGAAAACAGAAAAGAACGGTGCATTACATGGCACTTACATTTCCCAAATGTCCTCTGGCAGGTTGGCTGGAATTTCTGTTAAGCCCCGTCCTCGACAATCCACTACATTGTTGCTGCAGGTGCAGGCAGAAGGGCAAGTGATGGAACTGGCACTGCACGATGGAGGTTCAGACTGGGAACCTGAGACATAATGAAAACATTAAACATTAGTTTTGAAAAATGATTGCCTGAGATTTTCACAACAAAATACATCAGCCTCTAAGGTTTCCAGATCCTTTAAGTATATTAAGTAATAATTTATTTGGATTCGGTGAATATAATGTGTTACAAAATCAACTGCAGAGAAAACACATATAAGATTACTGCATTCTTACTCCTCCTCAGTCTCCACTCTATCAATCTCTTTTCCCCATGAAGACTTCTTAGGTCCCCTCCATGACCAGCCCTATCAATTTCTTAAAAGCTTTAAAAAATAAGCCTTACTGATCAAGTAGTATTTCCAAAAGTTATCTTTGTCTAGAAGTTTCCATTACCCAAACACTCCTTGAGTATTTTCACATACTGAGAGAAGACTGTCATCAACGATGACTTATGTTTTTGAAATGAGGTAACCTGTTAAGGCATAAAGACGGGAAATATAAAGCTAGTTTCTTCAAGATTAGACAATGAAAGTAATGGAAACACAAAAAGAATTTAGAAAAATGTGAGTTCAAACATTCAAACCCTTGCTAACGATTCCACTGAAAGACAAGAAGCTACTCGCAGAAGAAAACTTTACCATGAGGACATTGCTCTCTATCCCTTCTAGTCAATCCATTAGATTCAGGTTTAATTGTCATTAAGTTTTTCTGAAAATGTAGCAATTATGCCAATCTTAGTCAAATAGTTCTGATTCTTACATTTAAGATTTTGATGCATACACACACTTAGACATAGATAAAATGGTCCTGCCACACTAATTGAGGTTATCAGGATGTAGCAGCTGTTGACTTATTGATGGGCGAGTCACATTTCTCAAGGACAGGGAACACAAGAAACCTCGAGTATCTTTTTCACTAGACACAGAAGGCTGAAGACAAAGGTAAGAATGCCTTGTTAAGAAGGGACAAAAATCATATAAGGAACAGGGAAAACTGGTATTTTTCTAGATCACAGTAAATTATAATCACAAGGCACATTTTGTCTTTTGGTTGGAAAAATTAAGCCATCAACTGTCAAACCACAAAGAGATGTGAAAACCTGGAAAACTACACCCAAAGCTTTATATTCTGGGGGGTTGTCTTAGAAAAGATCCATGATTAATAATTTCACAAATTACAACTGCAGGTGACAAAAGTCCATTGTTGCAATCCAACATTATTATTGCACTTCACATTTTCTAGTGATGTAACATTCTTACAACTTTTCTCTCCAGTTTTGCCAACACTCCTCTTGATTTAGCCATCCACTACGCCCAACGATGTCAACCGACAGAGCAAGCCTATATGTGTTCCTATTTTCAGAGACTTGTAAACAGCAATAAAAAGTCAACATAAGACAGACATTCAGTGGCATCTCTAAGTATGAGCATTTTGAAAGGCAAATAGAGTTTGAAAAGATGGCAGCTGAAAACTTCCACAGGCTGATACACACTTGCAGAGGAAAGCAAAAGACAATTACTGCAACATCATGCCTTCCTTTAGAAAGGTATTGAATTCTGGTGTGAATTTGTTTCTGTCTCTCTGAATTTCCCCTAGCTCAAGCAAGCAGTCATCTTCTTTAATCATTACTTGTAGCCAGAGATGACAAAACTGCCTTATATTAAATGATACTGTCAAGTTTGGGGTAAGATCACCATTTCAACTGTGTAATGTTGCCAAATTAATGCACTGAGTTTGAATTATTTTTTTATTGGGTCATCACCTGACTTTCTGTCAGGACAGTGGGAGAAAGATGTGGGTTTCATAGCATTTCATGTGTTTTAAATAAAGCTTCCACTGATGCTAATCCGAGCTGCGAGTGACTGTATCTGGCAGACCAGACCTCAAAACTCCAATTCAGGCATCCGGAAATTAGGCTTTCAGAGGTAGTGACCATTTTGAAGACGATGGATCTCACTGGAAATTTGCAGCATGGGTTGGAGTCTAATTCATCCTTTATGAGAGTGGGCAGCTGCTTCCACCATGAGACAATCCTAATGATCCTTTCTCTTTGCTAAAATATCCTGTCTTGTTTATAGTCCAATTTCCAGCTCCTGTGCCAGCTGCAGATAAGGGGTTTACCAGCGACTCTTATCTCATTGCTGAGCTGGTGTCACTACCAGAGCAGCCTCAATCGACAAAATCAACTGGGAAAAATCTACTGTAAAAACTTAATTCAATAATGTAATTAAATTCTAAATCCCAATGCATATGGCCCAGGAATCAAATTCCTATTTATCAGGCAACCTGAACTTTGACTCAGTTGTTTCGAAATCTTATTGGACGTTGTCTTGACATAGTCTGCAGATGTGAGCAAATGTGTAATGCAGTAAATAAGTTGTAGCTAGTTGGACTAAACAAAAAAAAAATAAATAAAAGTCTTTACTCATTAAAAATGTGTATACAAAAGAGGCAGGACAAGTAGCTCTCTTGGGTCAGTCTTCTGGCCGTAGAAATGCAGGGCAGATAGATCATCATTGTGAATTCACAGAATGCCTGCAAAGTTACTGGAGCTCTGCCACGTGTCACCAAGAGCACTGCCAGCTCTGCCTTTCAGGGAGTCTAAGGTTTCTGTAAGTTTTTAACTGTGACTACTTCCAAAAGTAGTTTACATTGCCTCAAAATGCACCCAGGCCTCTGTTACGTTTGCATAAGAACAAGAGGTTTGTTCTTACAATGTGATCACAAATGTTCTATGTTTCCTCTTTGCCTACCTTGTGGTGCAATGCCCAAAACAACTGAAGGATGAGGGAAGCGCAAACGACCCACTGCAAGCTGTTAGGGATAGGGAGAAATGATCAAAGTGGGAAGAAACATTTGAGAGCAATCCTTGCTCTCTGGGAAGAATAAAAAAAGTTGGCAGCAAGGTCAAATCTTCCACACACCCTTTATCATCACACGTCTGATGTGCTTTCCAAAGAGGCTTTGTAGTGAGGGGAAAATGCATTTGGCACAGTTGTTAACACTACGAGATATCGCTGGAGGCTAGGGAAGGAGAAATGCACTCCCTTTGCGTTAGGGCACAACATCAAAAAAAAATTGATGTATTGCAAGTTGGAGGTTTAAGAGCCTGTTCCTGTCTCTGCTGTAGCTAAATCAATAGTAGAAGATGCAGTGGAACTCAGCTCATCACCTCCACATTTTGTGTGATGCAGTACTGCAGAGTGCTCTACACCGGCAGAATGGTTTGAAGGGAGGTGATTACATGAAGTGCTCCCCAAAGAGAAAGAAAAGACAGGAACACCAGTCCTCCCTGAACAAAAAAAGAAGGTGGCAACAGTAACAAGTTGGTAATACCATAGCACAGTTAAATATCATGGACCTTTCCAGCAACTTCCTGAACGTAAAGGCCTACAGGTAAATCAGAACACTACCTGTGCGGCTCACTGTGGAGCCTTTCAGATCCTTTCCAAACACACACCTAATATACAGTTGACTGAAAGCAGTAGGAGTCCTTTTATTTACCCTGAATATGGACCAAAACCTTTTACCTGGGATTTTCTACTACAAAAGAGGAATTTTTGTGAACAGAGTTTTGTTTCATGGAATAAACCAACCAATTAGTTACCTAGGGAGGTACATGATGTCAAAATAGAGAAAGAAAACAATATAATGTCTTTACTCTTAGTGCAGATGCTACCAAAATGGGAGTTGCAGCTTACGCTGAAAGAAAGTAAAGAGTGGAGGAGCCTGTCTTTGTTCAGACACTTTATTTTCCACATGAACGATCAGTTTTCTCATTTCACTTAAAATAGGATGGGAAAAGGAGTATTTCTATAAACTTAATTTCTTATTATAACCGTCATCTAGCACATATTCCATCGGCTCTTACACAGTCATCTGTTAAGATAAAGTTTTCTTGAATAATGCTATAAACAGAATTAAAAATCTGATTTGGATGTAACTGTTTCAATTAAAAGAGGACCTGTTAGCACCATAGCAGACCTATAGAATTAAAGCACACACAAAAAAAATCCTAAAGAGTTTAATGAGCTTAATGTTTGTGTAGCTGTGGAAAGCTGGTAAATGAAGGGATGGTCAAGAAAACAAATCTAACAAGGCTATGGAATTTAAAGTTCTTAAAACTAAAATCTGTGTATGATTACCATAGGTATGCAGAGCATAAGCATACAGACTGCTCAGGACTGCAAGGCAATCCAGCTCTACAGAAGATCATTTGAAATCTAAAAATCAATTTGCCTTTTGCTGCCAAGACATCTTCAAAATAAAAGACACGGGAAAAGCAAAAATATTTCAGGATTCGTGTTTGTGTCCCACACAAGTGCCTTGTAAGCTCCTTGTAGTGTGCATGCAACAAAAGGAAATGGCCACAGAGAAGCCAGCTGCATTTATATCATTTCCTTTCCAAAGTTCTTCCTATCTGTCATCTTGTCACTGCAGACTTTTTCTGTTCCAGAGCAGCACTAGTTCACCATGTTAATTATATTTTTCTCTAAGAGATAAAAATCATCAACTCAATTATACGTTTTGCTATTAAAAAACCCAACACTAACAAAATGTGGAAGCTAAGATAGGAATGTGATTAACAAAAATTGCTATGCTTTTTGTGCCTGGTGTAATGGAATGACAGCCTCAATGATTACAGCAGTTAATACCTGGCATGCCATTAGCTGGCACCACTTTCTCCTACAGTCTCAGACTATGGCTTAGGGGGAGCGATTTAGGACCCAGAGAGAAATTAAGTGCTTTTTTCAAATAAGCATCTCATTGGCCTCTAGCCTTTTAAAAGCAGCGTACAGACTGATACTACAATTAGAATAGAATGGGTTTGGTGTATAAATGAACAGTTTAAATGTCAGAGGCATTTAAAATAAATTTTGCAATGACTAAACTAAATAATCTTATTGGCACTGACACCCAATTACAGCACACTAAGTAGTGTGCTTTATTACTTCCTCACCTATCCGACCGCCTTTGCAGCAGTTCTTTTCCACCAGCAGAATGGTAGTTATTTGTGAAAAGTATTAATGGTTTTTAAGATAAATCTGACAGGATGTACTGGTTAAAATTATGTGGTGACTTTAAATCATTTTAAGAATACCAGACATGAAATTATTGATCAATAAACAAAACACTACAAGCATGGTAGATCTGTGGATATACTATGACCTTTTGTGGTTTAATTAAATAACCCACTGGAACTTCTTACAATGCTGGGACATCTGAAATCAATTACTACTGCATGTGCTATAGCTTTTCCTAGACTCCCAGTAACACAATCTCACAAAGATACCTCAAGCAGATGTATTGCCCCTGATTGGTGTTGGAATCTCAGTATCAAACTACGCTTCGGTGTGCATAGTCCTGCACTGAGATATGGGCAAGTCAATCACAAGTGACTCTCTGCAAAGTTAACATTCCTTATTGATGGCAAATATGCCCCTAATGGAGAAAAACATGTGCAAATGAGTTGATTATACAGGAATGTACAGCAAATGGTTTATGTAAATACTTCTGTCTGTGGTTGTTCAACAGCCTATTGCTGAGCACAGCATCAAGTACTTATGATTAGTGACTTGAGTCCCTGGTTGATGATGTTAATATCATCAAGTTCATGGTAAGCAAAATTTTGATAGCCACAACTATTAATTATTTGATTCAAGTTCACTGTTTTACTAAACATTCTGAAAAAATACATTTATCTCTAAAAAAAAAAAAACCTATGGCAGGTGGGGACAACTGTTTTGCAGGCAAAGTCAACACCACTTGGTTTACAAACAAATATTGAGAGAGGAAAAAGGAAATATCCAATTGCAGTGAAAAGAAGGTCTGGAATAATGAATGAATCCTACTTTATCCTACAAAAACATACTTTGCATGTTTCAAATTAGAGCAGTAAAGTAACACCATGGAAAATTAGATCCTCACGTTGCCTAAAGCACTAATATTGCAATTATTTAATTAACAATAATAGCGCCAAAATTGTATGGAATGGTTATAAATAAAATGGAAGAAAGAGAACAAAGAAGGCTTACCTGTAACAACTGTGGTTTAATGCATAGATTTGTTCTTCTAAAGGATTAATAAACCAGAATCTGTGAAACAAATCAAGTCCCTTCAAAACCATAACAAAGTTGGTTTTCTCTCAGGGAAATTTATTCCGTCTAAGTCTTCGATAGGAGGGATTGAAAAGTTTGAATGCCTCCTATGCCCTGTGACCACTCAGACTTCCTTTGAATGTATTTCTCCAGGCTTGTCAACAGAAGGTTTTTCTCCTAAAAGCAGCCAGACCTCAACTTTTGACTTCTGCACCATAAGAAAGGGTGTTAGTGGGTATTTGATTCTCTGGGTTTGTAAACTATTTGCTCTTCTAAACCAGGCTAAAGACTTAAAAAAATAATGCTACTAGAAAGTCTTAAAAGATGTAGTGCTCCTGCAGTTCGAATGGCTTCTATGCACTTGGAATGGCTTATGGCTTCATGCTTTTAATCTCATTAAAGCCAATTCCATGATTTGTATCAGCCATCTGGAAGGGGCATGTAAAGTGACATTTAGAAATAGGCCCAGAAATCATACAGTGAACTTATAAATATATTCAGGCATAAAAATTAAGAGGAAGACAAATTATTTAAGGGAAGGATACCACCTGTACAAAGTTAAATGATTGAACACTGTCATCATCAAGTGTAAGCCTAGGAAGGGAGCACAGCTCCAGAATGGCCTTCTAAACAGCTTAGCCATTAAGGGCTGTTCCACAGGAGGTTTGAGATAGTTATTAAAGGGATGGGAATAGTTTCCTAGGCTATGCTCTGAGTCCCTGGGGTTTGATTTGCAGGTATTTGGGGGGGGAGAGGAGGAGTTTTAAACACTACTTGATTTCGATTGCGTGTTTGGCTTTGCTTCCGCCCTCCCCTCCCTGCATCCTGCCACAGTTAGCACAGGACCACTCTGAGGTGCATTTGAGAAGGGGCAACATGGTGCCAGGCAGCAAGGGGTGAGGAAAAAGGTGCGAGAAACAGCCCTGAGAGCGGCAAAGTCAGAGGGAGGAGGGGGAGGAGGTGCTGGAGCAGATCTTATTTTCTCCCCAGTCCTGTGGCCGGGGGTAGTGAGAGCAGCTGGGTGGGCATCTGGTAGGTGGCCACAGCCAACCCACTCCCAGTTTTGATGCAACTATGTAACCTTGCTAAATTTCATTTGCAATGACCTATTAAGTCACATGAACCTGATACTGTTTGGAACTTTATATTTGCTACCTATTCATTTAGGGAATTCTGCAGTCATTTTATACGCAGCTCTACGCTTTTTTTAATTACTCTTATTAATCAAGTATCCATAAATGCATTGCCAACCACATACATGTATTGAACAGGAAAAGTCTACAAATTTCATACAAAGGCTTGGCCACATACTCAAAGGAAAACCTGTTCCTCTGCATTTACCACCACTGGCTCTCCATGAGCTAGCTCAGAACAAGGCTGTGCTACGGGGATCCATGGCAGGACAGACCCCCCGCTGCCTTGCCACTGCATACCAAAACAGTACCAACTCTCTAGTTGTGAAACAAGCCACTGGGTTTGGACATTAATATAAAAAGTAATCACATTATTATTCTTACGCCAACAGTTCAAAAGCTCAGTGGCTGAATAATTATACTCCAACCTGCCATCATTAAATAAGCATTAAATAACTACACACACTGCTTTGGGGAAAAGAGAATTATGGAAAAAAAGGTAATCATACTGAAAAGGTAAGACATCGTTTTAGGACACTAAAACTAATTTTACTCTAATTTAAAGCCAATTTTCAGCTTTGGTCCTCATAGAAATACGAAGCGCCCTCATAAAAATATATTTATCCCTCGAATTAAAAACCAACATATGTGGCATCTTACAAAGCAATTCAAGAAGTAAATTCTTACAGTATGAAACAACATAACTGCTAGTGCTAGAGTAAATTCAAATTTCTAATAAGAAACATAATGGAAATGGAAAACAGTCTCTGATAAATAGCCATTAGTATCTCTCCAAAGCTACAGGATTTCAGCTGAGAACGCACCGTACTGAAACAAACGCACACTACTGAAATATTTCTTCAGACTAGACGTCAATGTTTGTGGTACCAAATGACAACAGCAGGTAAAAATTCTATCAGAGTTCCACATACATTTTCCAAGAGCAAGTTTAAAGCACAATTGTAATCAAAAGGCTTTAAGTCACACAGTGCTGAAAATCCGGCATAGTTTCCCTGGTAAGATAAGAGCATTTACTGGGGCTGTTCATAGTCACAAAATGCATGAACCAAATTAACAGTGGGAAAAAATTGTTATTTGTCTAATATGAACCACGGGTCACTCTTTTGGAAAGAGGTCAAAGTTTGAGGAAACAGCAAAGCTCACTTCCAAAAGCAATAGAGCAGCTCTACAAATGCGGACGGGCTGCACGGCAGAAAGTGCCCATTCACGGGGGCACACGCACACAGAGAAAAAGGCCACCTCCTCCTCCCCCCACCTTGGTTATCCAGCTTCCTGTAACCCTCACAACTGAGGGCCACAAGCAGCCCTTCTCTGAAGGAACTGGGATGGATTGTACAGAGAAACCCCTCTGCTCCCTCAGGAGCAACTGCTACTGCCCGGCACCAGCAAAATCCACATCATTAGCAGATAGACCTCCCCTCTTTAGTTTCCAGGGAGCACCAATCTTCCGTGCTGGCAGTACCTCTACATCCCACACTGAACACAGCAGACCTGCTGCTGGTTATGTTATGCAGAGTCTTTTAAATAGGAGCAGATGGGGGGGGAGTTCCTCTCCCCACACACTTTTTCTTTGGCATCTTCTGCACGTTCTCATTACGATACCAAGCTTGAGGAGTCCCATTTGATTAGTTACCCATTGTTGGTTGTCTCCTCAGCAATGTGCTATGAAGTTATTAGGAGAAAAATGGAGCAAGACAATCCACTGAGTTTTACGGTCTGAGGTAGTGAGTAATAGTTACGTTTTAACACCATTTGACCTCTCCTAAACAAATAAATCTGCTTCCTCATTACAGCTTCCAGTCTGCATTAAGCAGCAGGAAGGCAAGTTTTCCTCTTTACTATACCTCAGCTGCAGTCTCACTGTATGAATCAGATACTCTAGCTCTTCAACTGAGATTTGGATCAATCCACTATTTTCTTAAAGTCAGTATCAGTTTATTTAGCCAGAAATTACTAGACATGTGGCTCTGGCAATCATTTCTCTCTTGCAACAAATTCAGACTGAATGTTAACTTATCTGATCCAAATCATGGATCCTGATTTTCTTCAGGGTCTTACCGATCCTCTGAATGGGAGGCTAAGCATCAAGAATGAGAGAAAATGGTTTCTAATGAAAAAGAGAATGATGTATAGATCCAACTTCCTTCTCTACAACGCTTGTTTCATTATTAAAGAGAACTGTCTTAGAGAAGTACTTAAAATAACATATTTTACACTTAAACTTTGCTAAATTTCATATCGCAAGGCATACGGGACAAAACAGCTCCAAACTAATGTCAAGATTTTAGAGTCTAGTGCTTCTTAGCTAAGGAAAAGCATGAATTCATTGACTGTTTGCAATCTCAATCTCTGATCCAGTCTAAGGTCCCACCCAGACTTCATACTCCACTGTAAATGCTGTCCAGTGTAAAATATGTCAAGCTGCGGGCGAAAACTGTAACAAATCTGGGTCAACCTGCAAGTTCAGAGTCACACCAAGTCCTAACGTACTGCCTCAGAACTGGCAGCAACAGTACAAAAGAAAAATCCACTTCCTCCCGATTTGTAAAGCTTTATAGCCACACTAACACAGGTGAGAAAACACATTAGGGCTTGACATGACTGATCAATATGTAGATTAATTTCAACTTCAATAAGTAAAGAGCAGGTAGAAGAAAAATCAAAGAGCCATAATAAAATTTGTATGAGAGGAAAATGAAATAAAATTACTAGCCTAAGGAGGTCAGGGGAGGACAAGAGACAGACAAATAGGCAGAGAAAGAGAGAGTGTCTTTGAGACAGACACAGTTAGAGAAAGAGAAGCCAGTTCAACAGTGAAACATCTGAACATGGGAAAGAAGCTGGGTTTGATCCAAGCAAAGACTGGAAGGCTCTAAGAGGTACTGAGCATAAGCCAGCATCCCCAGATGCTTCTCTGCCAGCTAAGGAAATATAAAACTAAACAGTTCCTAAGGAGCAGAGTGCGGGGAGAGTTTCAGCCGTCACTAAGTCTTTGCTTAGTGTACTGATTTCTCTTGTCATGGCAATGGGGCGGTGAATTGCAAGGTTATGGTGGGCAGAGAAGAGAAATACATGGTTTCTACATGCAGCACATCAACAGGGGCACTCGCTGCTGGTGTGACACAGTTTCCCCCTCTATAACATACTGTCTTGTAGGAGACCATCTCGCCAGACACAGCCCAGAGCTCAGGAAGTGGCTGTGCAGGAGGAAGAGTCTGCTTGGAGATTACTTTGGGAACAGATGGCTTTAAGGCAATGGCCCAGAATGGCTGCTCTGTCAGGGGTGGCTCTGGAGGAGAGACTCTCCCACAAGTAAGGGACAGCTTGCTGAAGAAGCCAGCCAGAAAGCTCTGCTGGATGACAGGACTGCCAGCAGTACTCAGCGCTCTCCCCCAATGGTGGGGGGCCATCCAGTCCCAACCCTGCCCAGTTCTGCTAATGACCTCTCCCCTGCCCCCTCGGCAACACAAATCCAATTAGACATATTTGCAAACCTATCTCCAGGCAACTGCACACAATTTAATCCTACACATTTACCTGCAGTTGAGCCAAATGCTCATGGGCACGAACAAGTGAAACCTGGAACAGCTTTTCTGCTGCTCTTGCTTTGCCTACAAGTGGTGCTTGAATTAGCATTTTTGTAATTAACGTGCACAAGCTGAACAACATTTATGCAAGACGGACTCTCAGTTTACACAAGTACGATTCAGTTTACACAGATAGAGCTGCACATACCTCTGACTTCAGCAACATTATCTTGAGAGACTTTGAACCTAATGCTTATAAACATCACTATACAGGACTAGTAGCAGCGAGTCCAGAGGAATCGAGAAATTTGCATTCCAGCTACAGCACTTCTCTGTCAGTGTTGCACCTGTCTCTTCCAACTTAGACTATTCCTTGGCGTGCAGCATTCAAAATCCATTTCCAAAGAATATTTCTCATAATATTATAAAATATTTTCTGTGTAGGGTGCAAAGAATAACCAGAAGTCAGTTTTTTAAGGACAGTTTTCTTCTTTCCCCAAATTACTTGGTTCTACTCTTTCTGCTTTGAAGCATGCAACAGCACAAGCTTTGAACACGTGCAAGGTCTGAACTCTGATGAAGCCCATTCGCAAGAGAGGAAAAGCTGTTTTCTTTTGCTGGGGTGATATTCCCACTGCCACTAAAACACAAGTGCTTGAAACGCTTAGCCTGTGCTTAAACAGAGTAGTTTATTCCATTGTATTTCATCTCTTCATAACTATGATGCAAAGGAGACTTTTGCTGCCAGCTTGAAGCCAGTTGCAGTGATTCATGTAAGCTTATACTGTATACAATTCCTTTGCAAAGGGACAAGTTCAGTTCACTATTCACCTCCTGTCATAGCTTGACTTCATAGTCAAACAGAAACAAAGTATGCTGTAAAATCAGGAATAAGAACTGTAATAAGGAGCAGGAAAGATTTATATCCCCTTTAAAACACCTGTCCATGTAGGTTTTTATCAAACTAGCACATACTAAGCTGAGTTCTCTGCTAAATCCTCGACTAAACCAAACTCTTCCAATGCATTTCCTCTTCAGTATAAATATACTGAAATGATTTCCCAAATGACCTGATAGACTGTCCAACTAGAAGCTTCTTCCCTTTCATTTTTATTGATTTATGTTTTCAAAAAAGCACACTAATCTTGAGAGTTCTCTTATCTGTTCTCTGTCCAACAGGAAACTGTTAAAAATCTTCTGTCTTGGAAGTCACAGTCTGCACAGAAAACTCCGTTGAGATGAGTTCTGTCTACATTACATTTCTCATTCAGCAATTATGTTCTCCTTTCCTGATTTAAACAACTCTTTTTCCTTCACTTCACTATATCATAATTCCAAATAGCTGAACTCACGCCCCGTCTGGAACTTCATTTCATAAGAAAAAAATGCTGTGGTTACCTCCTTGGTAAAATTAGATTCTGCTAATAGCTTAATTCATTTATCCATTTCTTTTATCCTTCCTCTCCCAAGACTGTTAGATTTCTAAACTTCTCTTGTAGTTAAACTTTTGAAGTAATTTATCAGATATTCCGGGCACCATCAAATCTGCACAACTGTGTAGGAGCTACTCAGGACTCTTGAGAATCATGTCTCAAAAATCACTGGTGCACACCTTCGTTTTCCATGTGCCCATAACACTTCCCGCACACCTCCATGGCTGGAGTATATCCTTTACCATCTGTGATATACTGAAAGGGACCAAGCCCTTCCTCTCTAAGTACAGCCATTTCTCTCTTTCTTTGGCACATGCAAATGAAACTATAGAAAAAAGGTATTCCTGAAACCATTCCTAGCATGAGCACTTGTAATGTATTTCCATCAGTCGAACCACGTACCGAGAGGATAAAGCTTTAGTGCTCACAGGCTGTGAGAGCTGAAGAACACAACAAGACTCACAGTCTATCAGGATCAGCACTCACATCAGACTCGTAACAAGCTCTCTGTGTTACTTACCATTACGCCTGCAAAACTACCTCCCAACTTGTTTTTACTATCTTCCAGTATTTTTCCCCACCACAGCATACACACTACCATGCCTCTCCTCTCCTCCCCTTCACTCAAATCTACAGATTTCTTTTTCCAATTTTTCTGTGTCATGTGCTGTTCATCCCCCCCCCCCTTTCTTTTTTCTTCTTTGAAGAAAATGTGTTCCTATCAATAAAGAGGCAAGTGCAGTTCCAGAGACCTGATGAACCTGCCCAATGTAGAGACACATGGTTTGGGAGTTGGCCCTGTGTCATCAGCCTTGTTTTTCAGCGTGGATATCTGTAGAACAGCAAAATGCATTGGGTCCCTAAGAATCCTGTTTCAGTCCTTGGGATAAAAATCTGCTCCTGATGTTCTGTAGTCAAATAATTTACCAACAGACCCAGATTAGCATTTGCTATTTCCTTCCTTTCGTATTCCACTCAGCTATAGAGCTCTTCCCTTGAGAAATGCCAAATTATCCGCACTTAATTGATTTCTTATGTTGGTATCACTGGCAATGCTAAAATGGAAAAAATAATGGCATTCAAACACAACGTAGTAATTTTCCACTCTTTTTCTGTGGCTATCAATATAAACCCTTCAGCTGATAGATAAATGAATAATTGGCATCATTACCAGAGCAGACAAAGTCCTTCTTCTGAACCTCGGCCACCAGAAAACCCCGCAGGTTCACGGGCGCCAGGCAGAAGGTGAACTGCCCGATCGTGCGCCTCTGCCGCAGCCAGTCGGACAGCCAGGCCAGGTGGCAGTCGCAGTGCAGGACATTGGAGTGAAGCCGCCTACAAAAGACAGAACAACCCACGAGTTATTAGTAGCTTTTTCAACAGAAGACACAAACCACAGCAGGCGAGCGCAAAACAAGTCTGTCTGGTTCTTCGCTGCAAATTATGTACGACCATCGAGGGTTATTCGTTACAGCTGAGTCGGGTCTTGACTGTCTACATTGCTGTAGAATGTACAAATGTCCACCTATAAATTAGTGCTATTATTTATAATGTCTCGGAAGAATGGAGTTAAATAATTATCT
Source organism: Chloroceryle amazona (assembly GCA_027560015.1). Taxonomy (NCBI): domain Eukaryota; kingdom Metazoa; phylum Chordata; class Aves; order Coraciiformes; family Cerylidae; genus Chloroceryle; species Chloroceryle amazona. Next base: position 702 of record JANHFX010000303.1, on the reverse strand, counting down.
GCCTGCAGGTAATCATGAGCTGGCCATTCTAGAGAAAAGAACATGCAGAATTTAAGATTCTGCCAAGTAATCAATTTGCCTGGGATTTCATATCAGAGATAACTCCATGAATATGATATCTTCGAGCGAATTCAAAGGATGGCTCACATAAACATGCAGACCAGGCTGAAAACCAGGGTGATGTGTGATGCTTCCCTTGGAGAGAAAACCCACATACCAAAGGCTATCGATACTTTCTATGTTCTTGTGTTGCCTGTAAAATTCATCCACACTGGGTTTACTGTCACAATTTATCACGAGCATGCAGGTTCTAGAGAGGGACTGTCAACCCATGACAAAGAAGGGGACCACAACGGGGTCACGCCACACAGCAATGCTGGAGCTATTCTTTGTCATGGAAGATCTAACCACACAGCTCCCTTCCCAGCCGGCTTCGTGCCTGGCACTAGGGACTTGTAGGAGCATTATCACATCGTGGCGGGGAAGCCTGCAAAATGGTGATGCGTTCAAAGAGTGAATCTGGTATTTTTAACAGATAACAAACTCTAGGTCAAAACAAAACCCCAGGACATTAATTATTTCATTCCTTGTAATGCAACACACATTTGCAGTGTTATACTGAAGTTGAAATGACAAAACAGATTGAAAAGCCTGTAAAAAAATGGTTAGGCAAAGTATTATTCACTAATATTACAGACATCA
>JANHFX010000302.1:0-36876 GCA_027560015.1 Chloroceryle amazona | reverse complement strand
TTATTTTTATTATTACAGTTACTCTGCCATTCACAAGACTGTGTCATTCATGGAGTTTAGTTCATATTGCAGATTCACTGCAAGAATCAGTGATTTTAAAGTCTTAAAAAGACCCTTCAAAAGGCAGAAAAAAATCCCATCAAATTCAGTGGGCGCTGCCACTCGGCAAGAGTTTTCAGCAGTTTCCTTCCAATCTTTCAGTAGCTTTTAAAGGGAGAGATCTCAAACAAGTATTTACGTCTGGCTGGGGATTAGATGGGTCTGGGCTAGTCCGAGTTCAGTAATGTAATCTCCTGCTTGAGGAGACGTAGCAGAAAAGTCTTTGGGTATGAATCCATACTACTGCTGCATGCCACTTGTAATCTCTCAGTTCTCCTTTTGGAGATGAGGTTCTCCTGGTGCTGTCAGAAGTGACTGCAGCTCTAGGTGCCATGCATACAGGAGTACCAGTGCAGTAAGTGGGGCAGCTTTCTGTGCCTCTTTTCCTTGTCACTTCATTAACAGTTAACCCCATGATCCATGGGGAAGGGAAGGAGGATAGTATGGGAGGAGGATATAGTATAGAAGGAGGATAGGATGGAATTTCAGGAAGGAGCATTAGTTGCTTACAAATCCAGCCTTTACTCCTGATAAAAATAAAGGGTAGGATAAGTATTGAATACACTTGCAGAATATTTTATTAAAAATAAAATGAAAATCGTGGCTCCCAAGCTGCAGGTCTCTATAGCTTTAAGCAGTTGATGAGAAATGTCGAAATTGTCAGCGAGGGGCAGAGTAAACTTCATCTAAATTCCCTGGGGAGTTTTTGATACGTTATCTCATAAGTTTCTTTGCTGTTTTGTCATGGCTCCAAAAAGTTTTGTGCCCACTGGAAGGCAATTGTATGTTACTAACAGTAGCAGATAAGTAATGAATGTTATCACAAACTAATTTCTAGACTGAAACGAATCACGTTGAAAAATGAAGTAGCAGATTTGGGGATCTTATTGAATAGTGCTGATAGAAACCAGGGTATGTTCTCTGACTGTTCCTTTCTTTCTGGCAAGTATGTTTGCTCTTCTGAAGGTGGCTGACCTGTTTTCTTGCATCTTGCTTTACACTGTGGCATTACTGGTTTTTCCAAGGTGTCTCTAGTGATATTTCTGTCACTCAGCTGCAGCGTGGGGACAGCCAGCTCACCCATGTGCCTGGCACCAGCCTGTTTCAGTGGAAAGCCAAAGCAGCGTGGGCTCTGCTCTCATGTTAACGGGTCCAGCTGAGCAGATATTCCTGCTTTTGGGAGCTCATGGGGTTTTTTTAGTTCATTTCTGTAACCAGAGTGCCTGGACAAACACCACAAAGGTTTATGTGAGAATGAGGTGCCAAGGGAATGAGGTGCAGGGCAGTATATGGAAGGGAAAGAGTATTTTATACAATTCACCAGTGCTAAAAAACAAACAAACAAACAAAACCCCCCAAAATGAATCCAGTAAACTAAACCACTGACAGAATCCATCAAGGAGTGGGTAACTTAAAAAAAAAAATCACAACAACAACAAAACCAAAACACAAACAACAACAAAACAAAAATAACCAACCCCCCAAAACCAAAACGCACAAAACAAACACCCCCAACAAACAAACAAAACTCCCCAACACACAAAAAACCCCAAACAAAACCAAACCATCCTTTTAATTTGGAAGTCCCTGTTTGAAAACAAAGTTGTATCCAAATCTACTTGGGTTGATTATCTCTGAAGTTGCTTCTAAAATAACGAACCCCCCCAGATTGTCTCCCTGTGTCTTCCTGAGGCTGGTGTCACTGGGACTTCCCTCCCCCCTTGAGTCATCCTGCTTGTTATTTGTGATTTAATCAGCATGGGGCGTTTGGCAATGAGCTGAACCCAGTATCATCAGGTCACACTCACCCCTTCCACTTGAGTAAATGAATAGATTGGCTTCTCTCCTATTCCTCATGAGTAGTTCTGTTCTTGGAGCACTTGCACCGTGGAAATTGATGGCAAAGTTATTGGGTGTTTTCCCCATTTTTGAATGTGGGCTGTATGCCTTTAAAATTATGGGAGAAATGGAGTCTGAATTAGCAAACCCAAACTTACAGGAGAGATGTGGCGAGTCTAAAACAGACGTCAAAACCTTTGTTCTTTGCCCTGTGTGTAGTTGCTGGATTTGACAATTTACTTCAACGGTTGGGAAAAATGGGACACACACACAACTTGTGAAACATTTTTTTTCTGTTTATCTAGTTCTAGTAAATAAGCTGATAATGGAAAGAATTTTCTACATCTGATTGCTAGTCAGTCTAGCAGATAATTTTTTGTTGTTATTGATGGTGGTTTTGTTGTTTGGCTCAGGTCTTTTAAAGCAATCACAGAAAATAGTAGTGGAAGAATATTTTTGGGGGGGGGTTGTTTGTTTTTTTACTTACCCTTTTTATCTTTACAGTGGACAAATAATAACCTGACTGATCACAATTAGGTTTTGTACCTGTCAACATACATCAAACTGAGAAGAGAAATAATTACAGGTGTATTTTTGCTCAATGAGAGAGGTCCTGTCAACATATTTCTTTCCTTCTGCCTGTAGAAAACAACTCTTAGTTATTATTGGAGTAGACATCCTAAGTGTGGGATTGTAAGGCCAGATGTTCTGTCAGATATACAGCATCTTACCTCTGGACACCACCCTTCTCTTCCTGAAATAAATTACTAATTCCATTTCTTTTTCTTCTTTCCCCAGGACGAGGACTGCCTAGAAACTAAGGGTGTGAGAGGTCTGGTTGATCCAAGTGGAATTTTTTTCCCAAGAGCCTTTTCACAATTGCCTTTTGCAAAATCTTTGGCCACTCCCTGTTGTGCCATGTTTTGTGGCTCCCACTTTAAGAGGAATTTGTCTTGATGAAGATTCCTAACATTGGTAATGTGATGAATAAATTTGAGATCCTTGGAGTTGTAGGTGAAGGTAAGGAGAATCTAACTGAAAAATTAATTGGAACTTTACGTAGATTTGACTTAGTCCTCTTGATGGTAGTAAATAATTTGCCCAATCTTGCTTGTATGCATCAGTTAATTCTCTACAGTCCTTCTAGTTCTGTTCTCAGATGGAATCTCAGTTTGGGAGACAAAAGGAAGAGAAATGGGATAGTTTTGTAGGTTTGGGGTTGTGTTTTGGTGTTTTTTGTGGGTTTTGGGGGTTTTTTTTCCAGTTTACTACATTAATTTCTCTTTAGTGATACAAGGGAGAAGCAAGTTATCAAACTTCTCTGCAAAAATAATGTCAGCATTGTAAAATCTGTTTATTATCAAGCAATTTTTATGAAGTTGTTTCAGTGAGCAGAAAATTTGTGCAGTACCTTTATATGGAAGCTCTGGATAATAATGCTGTGGAAACTTTTATTTCTATAGCCAGCAGTTGACTGTTTTTATCTTGATGCTTTTTTTTTCTACTTGGAGATGGTTTATGTCTTTTTTTTTGTCTTTTTTTTTCAGGAGCCTATGGCGTTGTACTTAAATGCAGACACAAGGTAAGGAAATTGCCTTAAGTCAGAAATAAATGTTGGTATTTTGTGAAACAGTGACTTTTTAGGAGAACTGAGATGTTACTTTGTATGAGATGTGGGAGCTGGGGCAGACTTTTCCTTGCAGGCAGTTACTCATGTTTTTAATGGCAATACTGTCAGAGGAAATGGTTACATGTAGCACCAAACCTCTACCTTCTTTGTGTTTGATATTTCTGAAATATGTGAAATATTACTAATGTAAAAGTTGGTTTGGAATGCCCTTTATGCTCAAACAGTCTCAATTAGAATGGCAAATGAATTGCCAAATACTTCTGTATAAGCACTCGCCTGTCTAGGAGGGGCAAGGGAGTGGGATCCATGTGGAATTTCTAGGGCTTTTCTAACTTTTTCCTTCCATGCCTTGGTAAAATATGTTGAGAGAGACCTCTTCCCAGCTCTCTGCAAGGTATTGCACAGATTCAGAGCAGACTGCCTAGATAAAGAAGCTTTGTTAAGAAAACATTTGATGTTTAATTATAGGCATCATTATATCTAGAATTGTTTCCTGGTTTCTACATTTCTGATGGTTTATTCCTTTTAAATATGGAGGAAAATTGAATATAAAGGAAGAGTGTTGGAGGGACAGTATGAATTGGAGCTTGAAGATGTGAAAAGATGATGTTTGCTCCAGAGTTTCATTTACCTTAAGACAGAGAAGATGCAAATTATAGACAGAAATGTCCAGGCTCTGATATTAATCAGTGACTAGAATGAATGTGATACATCTGAAGCTATAGAGAAAAACTCTTCTAATGGGAAGAGGAAAGAAGGAAGGAAATGGGAGAAGATTCTACTTCTTGTGACAGGAAAGATGCTCTAAGCTAAAGGACAGGGCTTTAGGTGAGGCCAAAAACCAGTCACTAACCATCTCAAAAAGGGAATTTCTACCCAACCATGATAACAAAGGTTGTATATTAAGAAAAATTACTTCTATAAAAGGAAGAAATAAACCAAACCCAAACTAATCACAGGGTGGTGTATGCAGTTCTCCTTGATCAAGAGCTTTGTAATACAACTTTCCTACCTACTTGTGTAAAAGAACAAAGATTTAATTCACTTCCCTGAAGTCTTAACAGAATTAACTGGAGTTGCCAGGATGTGTGGGTTTCTTTTTTACTGTTTGGCTGCTGATAGGCATTTTTTTTTTTTTGTATGGATGAAGATGTTCTTACACATGATGTGCAGCAGGTAGCACTCTGAGCACTGAGTGTATTACGTAGTAAGTCTACTCAGTACCACATTAAGTCCAGAAGCAGCATAAAAGCTAGAGACTATTGCAGTGTTTTTAATGGTGCATGCAAGGCCATCCTTGCTCTTATTCTCTCAGCTTGTGCTGCTTTTCTTTCTGTGCAAATCTAGCAATTAGGTCTAAGAATTTGAACGCAGAAATATTTATAGTCATCTTTATAGTGGTAACATGCCATGATCAAATTCTCAGCTATTGTAAGTCAATGTACCTCCCTTAGATTGGTGAGAGGGTAAATTTTGTGTGAAATGAGGGGCTGGCCCCTAATTGCAACAATTTTCCACTAGTACTTCAATAAATATGGAGCTTTTTGCCCCAGTGCATTTCATTGGCACGTGTATATGGTTTTAAATTGGAGAGTGTGGCATAAGGAACAAATACCCTGTCATTATCATATGTGGTTTTTCTTTGCTAAGGAAACATTACCAGAAAAGCTAAAGCAGCTCCTCTAGAATGACAGTGTTTACATTATTAGACAGCATGTCTTTATCACAAATCCTTCACTGCTAACCATGGTTTGTGCATAAAGATAACTTGCTTAACTGTTCTTTCTTTTTTTCTGATGTGAAGCTAATAGAAATGATGAAGCAGATATGTTCTGAAATTATATATATATATTCCTTTTAATGAGAGGACTTTTCATGAGGAAATATACTGGAAATACATTTTATATTCATAAACTATTAAAATAGTCTGGCTTATTTACTGGATCTCAGTTATGTTTTCAGAAGAGAAAAGCCACTTGAACACTTCAGCAGTGTCAATCATGGCTGAGGAAAATAATCTTCACTTATGTTTAAGACTTGTCAAATATTTGGCCTTTAAATAAAACCACTATTCCCTTTACTTTGCAGTGTGGACTGGCAGCTTCATGCAGACTAATGCTTTGCTAATAGGGACTTAGACCCAAGTATTTGGAGGACTCTGACATCAGATACAAAGCTGCTAGGACAGTATTGTGTCTTAAAATCAATACAATGATAGGAAGGTGCTGTGGAAAAGCCCTAGGTGTCCAAAGACAGGCACATGGAAGAAATAAGCCTAGAGGAAAAAAATTACACTGAAAATCAGTGTGAAGAGGGAATTTATTGATACGCTGTGAGATAACAAACTGTACACATATAAATACACATATAAGGGAACAAAAAGATATTTGAAAACTCAAAACTGTAGCTGCAAGTCGCAGGAGTTTGTAGAAATGAGATGGACATCCTTGGGTGACTGGATAAGTGGAGACTCCGTCTAGATGCACAAGGTGATGATGTTGTAATGGGGCCATTTGTTGGAATGAGACAAAGCTTACCACAGAGCCTGGCTGGAGAGGAAGAAAGATTCAAACCAGCAGGCAGTCAAACCAGAGCTGTTTACAAATGCTTTGAAAAGAGTGATTTGAACTTCTGCTTCAGTTCCCATCCCCAGAGCTGCACACTGGTTTATTGTATCTAACCAGGGTTTTATCAATGTTCAGCTCAATGGTGGAGAAGGACACAGATGAAAGGTTTGGTGGCTTTTGTCGGTTTGGGTTTGGTGTTTTTGTTGCTGGTTTTGTTTGTTTCTTTCAAAGATGTATAAGTTTGTGCTGTTTTTTTACATCAGGAAGGTGTGTGATGATACAAATTCTATACAAGCACAATAGAAACTTAAGAATTCTCCTAGATTTACAATTTCTCTTGCTATGTGTTGCATGTTAGAGTCCTTGGAGCCTGAGGGGGTACAGTTTAGTGATTTAGAAATTTAATGCTAGTAGTTCTTATATGTACATAATCACCTGCCTAATGTCTTTCTGGTCTTCTAGTTTAGAAGTGGGTCTGGGTTTGGTTTTTCTTTGTAGTATGAGGTATTTTTAGAACCTTTTCTTTAAGATAAACACCACTGAATTCCCTTATTGGAAACAAGTAAAAAAATAAGTGAATTTACAGAATCATTTGTCTACTTCAATGCACTGAAGAATGACAACTAACCTTTTTAATAGCTTTAGTATTTCCAGGCAATTTCCTCTTAGTTTAGTATTTCATTTTGTCTTGTTTGAGCCTTCAGAACCTTGAGTTTACTCATTTGAAAATACAATGTCTATGCATATGTAACAGAATAATTAAGTTTCATCTGAGTATCTCATCTTTTTCCATGTTTTTTTTATCACTAGATCCACTACTGACCAGCAAGGTCACAGTTTAAGTTTTCCCTTTGAAATAAATGTGGGATTTTTGTCTTCCAGGCAGCCCATCTCCACTTCTGTGCTATTCATCCTATTTGTTTGTGTTCGAGTTCAGTCAGGAATCCACCATTTAACTAATGCTGCCAAACTCTAGAGCTTTTTCCCAGCTTTCTGTATGTTGGAGTGGGCCATCCCTGTGCGTTGAGGATGTCATCCCTGTAGAACAGCCAGATGTCCTAGACCCTTCTACCTTTTAGGGCTGCCTCTAAGCAGATCCTTAACCAAGGTGAAGTCTGTTTTATTGAAGGTCCAGGCTTGTAATTCTGCCCTCTTTATATTTTTTTTTTTTCAGGATTTTAAATTCCACTCTATTGTGGTGTTTTGCTGTAAGGTGGAGGTGCTGATCTGCTGTAAGAAAAGCACTCAGACTCTGTAAAATGACATTTAAAGTGTTATTTCTTTATAATCGTAGAATCATTATGGTTGGAAAGGATCTCTAGGATCATCAAGTCCAACCTTCATCCTAACATGTATCTATCCATTAGACCAGAGCCTCAAGTGCTACATCCACTCGTTTTTTAAACGCCTCCAGGGATGGTGACTCCACCACCTCCCTGGGCAGCCTGTTCCAGTGCCCAGCCACTCTCTTGGTGAAGAATTAGAATTTCTTCCTCATATCCAATCTAAACCTCCCCTGATGCAACTTAAGGCCATTTCCTCTCATTTTATCATTAGTCATTTGGGAGAAGAGACCAACACCAGCCTTGCTACAGCCTCCTTTAAGGTAGTTGTAGAGAGCAATAAGGTCTTCTCCAAGTCTCCTCTTCTCTAAACAACCCCAGCTCCCTCAGCCTCTCCTCATCAGACAGGCTTTCCAGACCCCTCACCAGCTGCTTTGCCCTTCTCTGGACCTGCTCCAGCACCTCAATGTCCTTCTTGTGCTGTGATGCCCACAACTGGACACAGTACTCAAGGTGCAGTCTCATGAGCGCCGAGTACAGGGGGACAATCACCTCCCTACTCCTGCTGGTCACACCATTTCTGATCCAGGCCAGGATGCCACTGGCCACCTTGGACACCTGGGCTTATGTTCAGCCAGGTGTCCCCCAGCACTCCCAGGTCCCTTTCCACCAGGCAGCTTTCCAGCCACTCCTCCCCAAGCCTGTAGGATTGCCCGGGGTTGTTGTAACCGAAGTGCAGGACCTGGCACTTGGCCTTGTTAAACCTCAGCCCATCTCTCCAGCCTGTCCAGATCCCTCTGCAGTGTTATCCTCAGCTTTCACATTCTTACTGCTTCATTGGTCAGATGCGTCAAGAAATTGATTGCCTTCTGCATCTTCCAAAAACTCCTGATGGTCTCCGTTCTCCCTTGCAACAGATGTTGGAGTGCTCTTAAGCTCTCTGTGAAAACTAGAACTAGACTTTACTGTAAGGCTTTTATCTTAGCTCATCAACATCAAGTGAAGAGTTACCAGATTTCCAGTTTGAAGAGTAAGACAACTGGAAATTTACTAACCCTTCTTTTTATGTTGATGAGTTTCTCTTCAGTGTCAAAATCAAAGGTAAGTGTACTTAGAGGTTGCATTTATCTTCACTGGGGTGTTTTCTGACATCCTGCTTTAGATCTGGCTTTCAAGGTTCCCTAGCTCTCCGGCATGTGTTAAGCCTGAAGCTTGGACTTCATTGCAGTTTATTTTCAGCTTTTCTTCTGTTATTGTCTCCTGTAGTGGAAAGGATACAGCTTTCTTTGGATTGGACTGGTTTGACAGTATCTACTCGGAGGATAAACTATCCCTGTGCAGTATTTGAACCCCAGAAGACTAGCTCTGCTGATTCAGAAGTTTATGGTTCTTCATTTCACTAAACTTTTTGTAATACTGTGAGTTAAGGAGAGAGATTTCTGTATGCTTTTGACAGCTACATAGTAGGTACAATATTGCTATTCAGCATTTTAATGACTGATCTGAAGGTAAATATGAAAGTACTGCTGTTAAGGCATGGAAAACAGACTGCAGCAGTAAGCAACAGAAGATAATGCAGAGCATTTAGCATTATGTGGCAAGAGCTTCAATTCAGGCAAAGCACATCTTAAATATTTGTATTCTTTATATCCAATTTCCTTTATATTTTATTCCTTTATATACAATTGATTTCCCAAGTTAGAGCCTTCCAGCATTATGTTAGCAGCATTTTGAACACTCAGTTTTTTCATTTCAGAGCGCAGACGAAAGCTGAGTAATGCACAGACTTTCCAATCTCTGCTATACACAAGAATGGACATTTTGGGTCAGATGAGTTCAGATAGCTCCATATCTTAAAAGTGACTGTGTTGGAGGTAAACACTGGATTAAGAACAGGGCAAGCATGCTCTGCACAGTATTGACAGTCTCTGATTGGTGCAGTGCTCCTGGAAAGTCATTATCACCAGGATATTCTATCACAGATTATGCCAGCAGTCTATCCTTTTATTACCTTACTTATTCTGCACCTAAAGCCATCTCTCCTTTAAGTCATCATCTCCTCTGTGCATGCTGTTTAAAGCATTAACTGGTATTTCTCTCTTCTGTGTAAATTATTCTGTCCTTCTGCATTTTTTTATACACCATCAATTTATAGATAACGATCCTTTACCTAAAACGAGGTAAAAAATATAGTGTCAAATCCTACTAATATCTAAGACATCCCATTTTCTCTCCTTGTTCCTATCTCATTGCTGCCTCTCTTCAGTTTCATTTTCAAATTTTTTTGCTAATCTTTTTCTCTCAGCTTTGCACGTAATTAAAAGCAGCGTTGCTAATTTTCCCTACTAATCAAATGTGTTTTGGCTCTGTGGCAAGAGTTTTGTTTCTAATCATGGCCAAGGGCACATCTCTGTGCAGCATACCATTTTCTTTCAGTAATGGCAGCTTACCTATGGAGGAGGATTACCCTTACTGCTGCTGTTCCTCAGGCTAAAGCACCACCTCACTGATGTGGGTTTTGTGCCAGAACTTGTGTGAAATACATACAGTGAAGATGGGACCTGTATTGAGCTGCTGCAGTAAACAGAGCGTGGCAGTAGGAAATGGTTGCAGTAGTTGAGAGTTGAGATCTATCGAGTATTATGTGAGGAAAATAGAGCTATTAGGGAAGCTGTAGTGCTGAAACTCCTCTTCAGCAGCTGTTTGCTTCAACTTCACCGTTAGGCAATGACTAACCTTTTGAATTCCTTGGAGAATTCTGGTTCAAAATATTAGTTAGATGTTATTTCTTTCATGGGCTTCTGTACTTTGCTTATATCACGCTCCCTTGAGTGCAGACGTGAGAGGCAAGCTTGATATCAATGAGATATAAGAGCTCATATTCAGTCTCTCCCACCCTCAAGGTGGGCTATAATAATCTTTAGATCACAACATAGCTGCCTTTTATTTCTTAGTCTTGTTCCCAAATATCTTTCTGCATTATGAAAACCATTAAAGTACTAATTTTGAGGAAGCTATCCAACTCTAAAATGACTTATCTGCTCCAGTGGAAAATAAACAAATCAAGATGAGATCTCTGTTTGGTGTTGTCCCACTTTCCTAGAGGTCTGAGTCCTGGGATTAACTGAAGTTTTTTTCACACTTGTTTTTCACACTTTTAAGGCTGTATGGAATGAGAGGATAAAACAAGGTAGTCCCATGTCTCCTTTTGATTGCTGTTCTTGCAATATGTTGTCTTCTGTCCGTTACTTCTGCTACAGATGGCTAAAAGATGCTCTATTGCAAGGATTTCCTTTATTTTTAATTGTTTTTATATGAAACCTTGCTGTCTTTTTCCCTCACACACAATGATTTCTCTAAGAGGACGTGGCCAGGCTGTGCAATGCAGGTGTGAAAACAAATGCATTAAATTCATTGGTTTTCATTATTCATATTGGTCAGTCTGTAGCTGTATCAATGCAACGATGATGCTTTTAGGTCTGCAATTTCCTTAGAGTCTTTTATACCAATTCATAGTGCTGTATGGAAGGTCCCTTGTGGGACACTCCATTCCTTTAACTCTTCCTTTCTACTTCCCATGTTATGAACCCTGTTCAGATGTGGGTGACATTCAATATTCCCATTTAGCATTTCTCCCCCAAGGCCAATTTAGAAATGGAAGGTGAGGGGGAAAGATGAGGGAGAGCTTTCAGAGGTGAGCAATAACTTTTGGTGGAAGAGGATACTAAGATTTTATTTTCTTTCAGGTGTATTGAATTTAAAGCAGTACGGTGTGAGGTTGCTACTTTCAGTGTCACAAAGTAGGATGGTTTAAGTTGGCTTGGCCATTACAACATTGGGTAATGGAATTTCATGCAGCACAAAGCTGGGATGCAGAGAGACTTGATACTGCAGAAAAATCCTCAAAACAAAAAGGAGGGGGGAGAGAAACAGGTGATCATCCTTACACTCCAGTTATACGGGTAACTGAAGAAGGCATAGGAGCCCCAGTTAAAAATACTAACAGTGGTTCATCTTACCTTGGGAAGCACACGGGAAATGTGGTACTGATGGGTTTTAATTTAAGTCAAAGTAACTTGTTACAGTCCCAGGATCTCAGCTCAGTATTTCTTTTGATCACATAGCTTCTTCCAGTTTGTCACACTAATGGCTTTACATTAACCAGGCATCTGTTGCACTCTTGTTGTTGTTTCTTAAAGAACCAGTGTGTCTTTCTGACAGTCTTTTTATTACATTGCATTCTCATGCACTTGTAAGTGAAATGCTTTTAAGTGTAGATACAATGGGCACACAAAGCCAGACTCTCCACGCGGATTTTTCCCTCTTGCAAGAAGTTGAAAACATTATGCTGAAAATTGAAGTTTAAGAACGTGGCTGTAGTATTTCTTAGAAGCAGCCCAAGTTGAAATAGATGAGGATTTGAGACCTAAGATACGCTCTTGGATCACGAGGAAAGTAGTGGTGCAGGCTGGGGAATTTATAGTTCGTGCAAATGAATATACAGGAGAAAGAACAACATATGGCTAATTATAGGACTACATCTGTAGTAGTATGAATTTGTTTGAATATTGGATTACAGGCTAGCATTGTTATTAAATTGCAGATCACTGTGTAGCATAATTGATGCAAAGAAAATTGTATTTCTAAAGTTTAGGCTAATTGTTTTCCAGCACGGAATTCTTGGGGGCTTCTTAAACTTTTGTAGGACATGTGAGCAGCTTGCAGAGCACCAGGTTAATTGATCTCTGGAAGTTCCACGGATTTAAATAAAGGCCAGTGAAATAGAGCACAGTTCAGTGTTTGAGAAGATCATTAATGTAGATTATTAAATGTACTATGGTAAAAATAGATCTGGATCATCTATCTGGCTTTCAACGTTATTTGTAGAAGCCAAGTTGATCTAAAATGTTACTAAAGTGTCTTGAATATGGCAATTACATTATTTCTTAATTGTTTTTGTGAATTGAAAGCCATTTTAAGCCAGAAGTCCTGGAAAAGGAACATTTGAGTGTGTAGGTAAATCACTGATGACAGTACCGAAAACATTTCCAGCATTTTGCTTTCTCTGAAAGCGCTGGGCTCTTCTTAGCAATTGTGGGTTTGTATCAGCAGGGATTATAGTGTGGTTTTAAATAATAAACTCTCCTTCTGAATGTCCTGGTTAAAGACATTTATTTTTCTGTGTAACTCCTAATTAGTAGAACGCCCTCCTAAAAATACAGAAAACTTTCTATTCCTTTTGAATAAAAATTCCTGGAATACATAACTTCCATTCAAGTAGAGTGGTGTTTCCTTCTCATTCAAAGCCTGGATAACAGTAAATGGGAAAACATGAAAGTAGCTTCCACTTAGAACATTACAGCTGTTAGAAAAGTGTACAAATTTCTCATAAAGAACTTAAGAACTGCACTTATTGTTCGTGGTGTCTGATCTCCCCTAAAGCCGATGGGATTAGACAAGCCTGGCATCAGAGTATGGTGATCAAGAAATTTTTGTGCGAGGCCAAACTGATTTCTAGAACGGAGACCGCGTAGTGCTCAGTCTGTCTTCAACTGATAGTGATTATCCCAGGGTTGCATGAAGCAGGAAGCATTCTTTATGCTCTCTATCCCTTTTACATACGTTACAATTCATAAACTCTCCAGAATGCACACTTCTGTTTTGCTGTATTTAGCACCCAGACAGTAAAGCTTGATAAGTCTGCTACTTGCTTTTGATAAAGAATCGAACTCTGTCTGCATGCTAGCTTCTCCTGTTCTAAAGGGTAGGTGTTTAAACTCCTTCTAGTTTAATAGGAAAACCAAAAGACCCCCTGCATTTATAAAGTATTTGCATTTTTATTGTATTATCCCTGAACTATATTGGCTTAGATTGCTAAATTAGACCAGTCTTCATGCCAAGTACTTTCTAAATCCTAACACCTTATAAAATAATGGCTGAACTTTGCCCTTTATGACAAATCACCCACTTTATGGAATTCTTTTTTCATTTTGCCAGATGTGTAGCAAAGTGAGGATTTGGTTTTGAACAGCACAGGTAGCTCTGTTTTTGGAAACACCATCATTGCTCTCTGATGTATAGTTGCTTGAGCATTAAAAATGTTGATAAAGCATCTTCTATTTCTTCCTACTAATTTCTGCAGAGTACTGCAGCACAGCAAGGTGAGTATAACAAAGTTCAGTGTAAATCTTGCAGAGGGGGAAGAGGAATATCTGCAGTATCTTGAAGTGGAATGGTTGTACTCAGTGACACCCCTTATTTCATTCATTTGTACCCTCATACCCACACTCTTACAAGTAAAAAGGGGATGTGTGCCCATATGGGCAGCATCTCCGATGTGCAGGGTGGAGGAAAAGATTAAGCAGCTGTCAAGTCCCTGTTATAACTAGAGCTCCTCTTGCTGGTGATGACAAACCAGTTCTTACATCTTTTGTATGTATTTTATGTTGTCCATTGTTATGGGATTATCTTTAGCCCAAGTCTTTCTTGCTTCAACTTCTATGAGTCCATCATGTAGTTTTCCTTGTTTGGAATTTGTGTTTGAAATGTGTGTCTATAATCTCTTTGTATGTCCATAATCACTTTCCCTGATGGGCTAACAGAAGAAAGGCTTGTGTATGTTATAAACTGCAATCTTCTTGCCATCCTCCTCTTGTTAGAATGAAGGGTCTACTCGTCAGTCAACTGTGCTGCAGCCCTCTGGGCTTGGCAGAACGTTTTACTCAATGTTACTATTGCAGCAGCATACTGGGAACAGTTTTCTCTGTTACCAGTAAATATTATTCTTGAAACCTTGTGCAGTTTCTTTCCCTGATGGTGCATGCCTGTGAATTTACTCTCAGCATCCCCCCCAATAACCTGTTCATACGTACACTGATCTGGTTTATACTTCTGCAGCAGAAACAAGGCGCACAAATGTGTTTCCTACAAAGTTTGTTGTTATTCTGATTTCAGTTCTTAGTATAGAATTGTGCTGCCTTAGTGATCAGCTAAGTATCATTTGACCACAAAAGGAATTGAGACAAAGCTTAGTTTGAGTGCTGTTGTGTCTCCTTACCTTTCAGTCCACAATCTTTGTAGTATAGAGAACTCCTCCTTCTTACATGTGTGTTATGAAGCATTTTTTTACATGCATTTCTAATAACAGAAGGTTACCACAAATTCCAGTGTGCTGAAAATCAATTGCAAAGCTCTTTTCTTACCTGTAACCTTGGCTGAACAAGGTTACCATCATCATCAATTTTCCTTCTGGCTTCTTTTCTTTTTTTAAATTGTGATGTTTTCAGGTATAACAGAGGTAGGTGACATTTAGAAGTGGCACCATGCACTGAGGTGTGGAAAGATGAAATTCTGTACCACCAAAAAAAAACCTGGTTGGCTGCTTACACCTACCTCTGCTTTTGACAGTACACATCTTGACCAGGAGGCAAGCTATCTTCTGAAAATCAATTAACATTTCCAATAGAGATGGAGTAATGCCATGTTTATGCACAGAAATATGTTACAGGCAATGCCATCTGCAGGGTAAAGCTGACTAGCTGCTGCTTCTCCAGGATCAAATTTCCTGTGACTTGTTTGTGTGAAAAATTAATCTGAGTGGTGTGTACCTTTTTTTCTCTCTCCTCAAAGCATCATTTATTGAAGAAATGTATACAAGAGAGTATCTGGTGAAATTGCAGCCTCTGCTCTTGAACCTGCTCAATTTTAAGTCTTTGGTACTTCCACTGCTATAAAAGTTGCTGTAGTTCTAAGGAACCAAAGCTATTTGGGGAGCAAAAGAGAAGCATTAGGAGCTTCAGGAAGGCTTAAGAGATGCTAAACATCTCTCCCCTCAAACAGGTTTAAAAAAAAAAGTGGGGGTGGTATTTCTGTATGGAAAACCTGGGACATAATGCCCCCTTCTCCCAGATTCACCAGATCACATAAAATAGAGACTGCAAAACAGATCTCTCGGATGATCTCAGTACCAGAGAAGGAAACCAAGGGAGATCAGCCTGTACTTCTCACTCTATTCAATAATTTATTGACTTATGATTCTCAACAAAATGGCTCATTTTTAATTCTGAAGATCAGATTCCATTGCTTAACCAGCATCCTTGCAGCTTGACATCAGGAGCCATGCACAGCTCTGCACGCACACGGATTTGTTTATTTAATGAGTTACAGCAAGTGGCCTCCACTGCTCAGTTTTAGAACCTTACTCCTGTTGCCCTTTAACAGACTTCTATATTGACTAGTTAACACGTTGTTATGCTGGTTATCCTTGTTATTTTTAGGAATACAAGAACTGAATCCTTGTGCCTTAATATGAAACACGGGTAGTAATGATTCTGCTTTATCAAATCTTCAGCAGGAGCATACAAGTCTTTAATCAAAAGCTGAATAAAAAAGCTTCACGACTGAAGTCTTGTGATTATATTTTTCTCAGCTTTCACTTGTCTCTTCATCTGAATATCATGTCTTAGGAACTTCCCCCAAAATTCTCCTAACTGCTAAAGCATCTTGTGTGTTTTCCCTAAATATGTCCCAGAATTTTTCAATGCCTTTTTAAAAAAATTTGCTAGGAATCAAATTATAAAGGTGCATTTTTTTTCTTGCGAAGAATAAAACTCTGGAAGGACAGAAGTAAAGGAATCATTAGGTCCAGGGATCTCTTGTCCCTGGATTTGCTTGGGTTTTTTTCCCTTCATTTTAGGGTAGGTTAACAATTAACATTCCACAAGGCAACTTTTTTTTTCTTTTTCAGAGGTGGTGACAGTTGCCTATTCACACTGCACTACCTGAATGAAACTTGTGTGAGTAGACTGATTTATTTTCTAAAGGAGGACTTTTACTGGATTTAGAGCTTGATGATTCACTCAATGTTCTTTTATATTGCTCATCACACCCGGAGTTTTGGCTATATAATTTTATATTGTAATATTGTTTAAAAGAAAAATTCCCATCTAGAATTCCGGAATTGTGTTATAATGAAACCAGCAGATTTAGTACAAACACAAACATTAGTCAACAAACTGCCGTTAGAGCTCTTGTTTACACTCTGTACCAGCAGAAGGCTTGCTACTATATCAGTTTAAAAAGGACAGAAGGCAACCTTCTCAAGAATCTTTGTTTTTCCTGTCTGCACCTAGTTTAGACAAAGTACTACAATGAAGCTCCGAGCTTTACAGTGGGAGGCAGTTTGACCAGTATGGCTCATAGCACACGTCGTGCAGAACCAGCCTGTTCCACGGACCCTCTCCCTACTCGTTTGAGCTGTTTGCTTTAGACTGTTAGCTTTGAATTCTATCTGGCTGGCTGAAGGTCATGAGTGTTTGCATAGAAAGCAAGCAGAAGCTCGTGACTGCCAGACATCCTGAACAACCAGGAGCTGTCTATGTGCTTGCCTAGGCACGAATGTTGGTATTATTTGAAGACTGATAGGCTCTGCTGCTTGCTGTGTTAGTGTTTAGGGAGCTTGTTAGGACAAGAAAGTGATTCTGTCGCAGCTGAGGTCAGGGTTCGTGCCTTCAGTCATCACACTTTACAGTTTTAGCCTCTGGATTGCTGCAGTAATCTTATGTTCTGTATCCCCCTAATCAAATCTGTTATTAAATATTAATGAGAAATTTGAAGTAAAATATTTGAAACCTTTACTTTAGAAAGAATCCTAAAGCTTTTCCAGTTGTTACCTGTTCTTTCATGTTTTTCATTCCTATGGATCTTTACAGTGCCTTGGAACTGAGCGAGGTTGTAACTCTAGGAGATCAATATACAACATTCTAAATCCATATTTTTCTTATGACAACCTCTCAAATTAATCTTTGTGCTCTTACTGAAGGATCTTGCCTGAAACACTCTCCTGGAAGCTTAACATAAGGAAAGGAGCTACTTCTAATGGGCCCTTCTTTGTAAGTTATTTAAAGCTTTATTGAGCTCAGGTAGTACCTTCAATTATACCAGCAAAAGGAAACTCAGAGCTTGTAGCAGCTTCATGAAGGTACTCACCAAACTTGTCCTTTATTCTCTAATGTGCAGATTAAAGAAGTAGGATGATCTTCAGAAATTCTGGTCTTGCTGCTAGCTGTGCCAGATTGCTTTGTGGGATGTGAGAATTGATGCCGCAGAGTTACGTTGGCAATGGAGATGTTCTTAGTTCAGCAGCACAGTTGGGAAGACTTTATTTGTGTTTCTAGCATGCCTATTACAAACACGATGGACTGGGATGATATTAATAGAGCAATGGAACTCAAAGAATACTGATAGAGGG
The DNA here is from genome assembly GCA_027560015.1 of Chloroceryle amazona. NCBI lineage: Eukaryota > Metazoa > Chordata > Aves > Coraciiformes > Cerylidae > Chloroceryle > Chloroceryle amazona. Next base: position 19,209 of record JANHFX010000302.1, on the reverse strand, counting down.
AAGGGAGTGTATCTGAAGTTGCTAGTGTTGATCGCTTTCTGAAATGCACCTTCAAGACCCATGCGTGTGCATCAGGTTGTGCATGCATGATAAAATAAAATGTACAGACAGAGTTGCACAGTCTAGTAACTTGGGTGGAATTAATCCCACCCACTGTTTCACTGCATAGGTCTTGCATAGCCAGTCGCCCTGGTTGATATAAATTGAGAGAGTCCAACATCAGGAAAGCAATTCTTACCATCTAGAAAGTATTAAAATCAGTAACCTTCTGGCTGAATCTTCTCTCCCTCCTCTACTTTTCCTAGCTGTGGGGAAAGACTTGACAACGCACACTGGTTATATAACTCTTAGCTGACTGAAGCTGAATGAGGTGGACTCTACCTTGGGAAATATTTGAGGTTTTCTATACATTCATTGAGTCATTTTAAATGCAGGATATGCTTGTTCTCAGTTTAAATTTAGCTTTAGAGATTGCTGTTTCTATTTTAGACGTGGAGAAGTGCTTCACTTTCTTCTGCCTGCACCAGTAGTTCTAATAAAAGAATGCTACCTTTTCCCTTCAAATATCACCTTGCTTATAGACACTCCATAATCTTACTTCTTTGCATGTAATTTCTCTAGACTTCTCAAATACAGAACTCATCTGACACCGTCTATACCCCCCACAGCTGGCACACAGCTGGCAGCTTCTGGTGTTTGAGGCAGTGTAGCTCATGACCTGTTGCCTTCATCCCCCGTGCACACCAAGAGCCCTATGGAATGAGACTCCCCTGTGGTTTTAGTGGATTTGCAGCCATTTCTGAATTCTCACTATTCCATTGCTTACAGAAAAGTTGTGTTCCAGTAACACTTTAGGTGTGTATGGATTCATTTGCTTATTTGTTATGCTGGCTTTAATACTAACTTGGGAGTCCAGCTGCTTTATTCCAGCTCTCTCTTCCACTCTGTTTTCAGCTTTTGTTTGTCTGCTTTCCTTTCCTATCTTTTTAGCCTATGTATTCCCCAGCCCTCAGCTTTTCATTCAGCACATTTTTAGCCCCTCTTCCCCACATGTTATTTCCATTGGTTGGGACAATAATGTTAGTGAGATCAAGACACTATTTTCCTTCCACTTTTTCCAATAAACATTTGTTTGTTACACTTGGGGAGACTTTCAGAGTGAACCTAAATTCAGATATTCATCACGTGTTGTTTCATTCTCCCCCAGCTCAAAAGCACCTGTTTGTGTGCAAGATCTGAAAGTAGGCTATGTTAGTCTTATTAGTAGGGATGATTTTTGTTAGAATAGGTTCATTTCTTTTTTAATCTTCCTGGTACTTGTGTGATGTTTAGATTTTCCTCTCCATTTTGCAATACAAGAGAAAATATACTGATCTAGTCATGAGTCTTGGAATGCTGCAGAAACTGCCTGAAAAAGTCCCCAAACTCTCAATTTAGCTCCAAAACTGAAATTTCATCTGTAGAAATGCTATTTTTATGAAGACTTAGCTGCCTTTTTTTTTTTATCATCTATTAGTAGTAACAGAAGCCTGCCTTGGGTGCAGATGCCTCTATTTCCTCATCTATGTTCTGCTTCTAAAATTAACTAAATTGCCATCCAACTTGTGTAGAGGCAGCCCTCCTGTTCCTCTGACCTCTGCAACAGTGATCAATAAAACCTGTACGTTGGAGGTGTGAATCTTGCCTGCTGTCTTTTGGATTGAAATTTTATCCTTAATGTTACTCTATAATGAACAGAAAATCCCTAAAAGGAATGCAGTTATAAATGCTTGGAAGAGCAAAATGGCTGTTTTTCTAAGAGGCAAGAATTTCTCTCCTATTATCCAAAGAATGTACTGGCTGTATAATCCCAGAGAAGAAAAGCCTTTCTTCCTCTACAAGCCTGAATGTAGAAACTTTGAGAAGAAATGGTGTCCACTAAAACCCATATAAATATACAGGCAAAAAAACCAAACCAAACTGCTACACTGAAAGGGAAGTAGGAAAGAGCATCCCTCAAGCTAGTAGGGAAAAAGTCAGGACTGAGAGCTGATGGATAAAATGTCAGGAAAAATGATCCTGCTTTCTAACAATGCTAAAAGAAGGACTGAGGACAAGAAAATAGTACTAACTTGCACCCATAGAGCTTCCCCTGTTAGAAGATTGCCCTAGAATTTTGCTCTGATAAGAGTGTAATGTCAGCAAAAATATCTTTTTGGGGGGTTGGAAGAGATGAAAAAGATGTGCTTTTGTAAATACTACAGCATCCTTGGATGGGAGGGAGAATATTTTCTTTCTCTCTCCTGTGAGCTAATGGAAGCTGTAGACGAAGAACTCGGGTTACAAAATACAGATGGAATTTCCCGTTAAATTCATCATCTCTTCCCTAGAGAACACCACAAACATGTCCTTAAAGATCTGGAAGAGGAGAAAGGTGTGTTTCTGAGCCTTAATTCTACCTGAGGAGAAAGGAGGTAGTGTATGATGGAGAGGAGATGGAATGGTAGATTCTTAGGTTGATGTAGACATCTGAAATGTTCCGTAGCCAAACCTATCAACGAGCTGAGACCCCATTAACAAAGGTCTTAGTTGCATTCAGTAACACCTTTTACCTACTGAATCACACAGACACTTACACCACTTTGCATGCCCAAAACAGGGGGGAGGAAACAACCCAAACCAGTTTTCTGTTTCAAAACATTTCTTAAAAAGTTGGGAACACTGAACATAGCAGTTCTGCTCTTTGACATTCCAGAAGAGTCACCAATATCTTAAAGGAAGCCATAAAGGTAGGACAGTTTGTCTTCTTGCTTCTTCCACTTCTTATCACTTGTATTCCAAGTGTCAAGATTATGCTGTAAGAAGTGATTGAATAACACTGGTATCTGCTCAATGCAGGATTATTCTATTTATAATTAGCTTTAGTTTTATTCCCCAAACTTTCACAATTTCAAGCATTAATTGAAAAATAAAATAAATAAATACACCCAACAGAACTGGAAGGGGACTGAGGTCTGAAACTGCAGTTACTAGTACTGACACTTTGATATCAGAGAAATATTATGGCCATTTACTCAACTTGGGTTCTGGTTTACATCTAGAGTTGGGATTAAGCAATGCTGTCAAACTAAAATGATACAGATTCATGCTACAGTAGGATGAAAAGAAAGCCAGATTATTTTTAAAATTGCAATAATAATTCCAGTTTACCATGAGAAGACAAAATAGCTATGGTTACAGTGTTTAAAAGCTGCTTTTCTTTCCAGATCCTTTTCATAAGGTGGTTGTACAGCTTTTGGGGAATACATATTTGCTTTCTTACTTGGAGAAAATTGTGAATAAATATGAAGAATCCATTTGGAACAATGACAGTTTCAGTGTGAACTGCTCTCAGCAGCTGGTAATTGGAAAATAGATTGATTCCTTCGAATGTTCTTTTCAGGGTAGGATTTTAGGGTCATCAGACTCTCTAAATGCTAATGTTATAATTTGGGGTTAAAGAAACTTCCAGTTCCCAATGTTTGCAAAGAGACAGCATTCAGCATAATGTAAAAGAGGAGGCAGGGAGAATTTGCACAGGGGTAACCTCAGTCAGGAGACATGAGCCCCCCTGGGATCCTCGGGATCCTCAATTTCTGCAGGGGTGACTGAGAGCACCTGCACTTTAGTCCTGCTTGGAATCACTCTGCCTACCTTTGCTGATCTTAAATATCAGTGGGAGGGACTAGTCTGCAAGGCTAGGTCTTTAACTTTTGTGGAAAGCAGAAGGAAAACACCACAAACCATAAATTGGTGGAAATCTAAGTTTTCAAAGATTATAAAATGCATGCATTGTAATGGAGTCCTCAGGGTTCAGGGGTGCCTCCTAATAACTGCTCAAAGCAGAATCAGGTTGCACTAGATCTTGTCCTGATGGATTTTGAACATCTCAAAGTCTATACAGAGTATCTCCAGGGATGGAGAAATTCAGGACTGGTTGGGAGGTGCCTTCCAGTCCCAATTCTCCTTCAAGCCTATAAACTCACTGCGCTCTGGAGAGCCTCTGCCACTACTGGAAGGGGGACCTCTTGATCTCAGCCTGCTACTGGGGGCTGGGGCAGCTCAAAGTGGGCCTCAGTCTCTGACCTTGTGCATACAGATGGGCCACTCCTGTGGCTTACAAATTCAACTGGCAGCTGGGTGAGAAATGCTTGTTTACAATTCCTTTAAATCACACTCGATTTAAACCAAAGAAGTAAAATTGGTAATGAAAGCATTTCCTCCTAACATCTGAAGAGACAACACAGTTGTTGCAAGTGTTTATGAAAAAGAGATGAAAAAATCAGAGTGTTCCAATCTGCCTGCTTTAAAAAAATAAATAAAGTCTCTCTCCATCATTGCACATTCTTACTGGTTGTTTCCTTACGAACTGGTAGCTAGAGCTTTCAGCCTTTTCCTATGCTGCTTTCTCCAGTATACAGCTGAGCTTTTATAACTCTTCCTCCTTGGAAATCTTCTAGTGGGTCTGGAGTGGTTCTCTAGTCCTATTTTGGTTTTTCCTCAGCTAGGACACAGTGAACCCATCTTCTTTAGAATGGGCATTGAAGTGTAGAAATCTTTGTTCCCTGAAGAGTCTTCTACTCTACCTAGCTGGTTAGGAAATAATACTTCTTTCAAGGGATGTAAAATTGATTTGTGGGGATTTTTCTAGATGCTTCTTCTCAAGTAAATTGTAACATGTATGCGTTGGGAAAGTTCTTATCATTTTTCCAGTGAATAAAGGTATTGTGATAACTTAGAGGTGCTGTTCTGTTGTTATTTACCCGTCTCTTCCTAAAAATTAAAAGGACTTTTGAAGTAGGAAGCAATTTCCTGAATGTTCTATGCTGAGTGATATTTCATAGATAAACCAGGTGTGGCTTTTTTTTAACTGAAAAATAGGAAATTTGCAATTTTCTCAAGGGATAAATATAAAATTAAAACATAGAAACACCTCCCGAGGGAAATTCCCTGAAATATTTTAAATGTGCAAGAACACACAGTGCTATGACTTGCACTTCCCGATGTCAAACTGTTTGATAAAAGAAAGTGAATCCATCAGCTTGCACATCCCTTATTTCTACGGCGAATATTCTAAGACACTCCACTAGATGTTCAAAGTAATGTTGCAAATTTGCCAGCACCTAATAGTAGAAGTTTTGAGAAGACACAAACCTGTTAGTGCTGTTCAAAGGTAGCAGTGCTTCAAGGCAGAATGAAAAGGGAGTCAGTGTCTGGGTGATGTCTTCAGGACCTGAGCTACATGCAGGTAACAATGCCTGTTACCTCTCAGAATTTGCATTGTAAGAAGCTTGCCCTAAATCTGAAGACTTTGGTACCCAAATGTAACATCTGTCATTACAATGCTTTGTGTCAAATTTTCCTTGATAAGCAAAAGAGAAAGGAAAAAAAATCCTAACAGAAACCTTTGAAACAAAGCTGGGACCAATATCTGAAGATATTTTTTTGTCACGTGATGTTTTCAAACACAGCATGTAGTTTAGTAGGGTATGTTTCTCTTTCCAATGGTCATAGTTCTAAGATCTTGAGTTATGCCAAGGAGCACCTTTCTCCTTGAGTGCTTCCATCATTGGCATCAAGGATTTCTCTAGAAAACAGCAGAGATCCAGTCCTGCAGTTTTCCATGTCATGTATATTCTGTAGAGTCACTGGAAAAACAGAAGACCTCTGCCTGTTAAATGAGATAAAATGAAATGCTTTCGAATCGGTGAACTCCTCTCATTTGATACGGGTGATAGTAAATACCAGATGCTACAATGGTGTGAGGAAACCTGGAAGAGAAATCTCTGGGTGGCTAGCAGAAGAGCTGTGAGAACTGCTCGGCTCTCCTAAGGATACTCACCTCTCATCAGTGGCTAAGTGAATCACAGGTTTTCTTCACACTCAATTCCCATGCAGCTTTTGAGGTAAAGGAAATGATTGAGCCCTAGCATGAAGCTGTTCCATCTCCTGGACTGGAGCTACCTTCCTTCTCTCTCCATATATTTAGATATAAAGCAAATAGTACAGACATGGGCTAAGAAATCTTGTCTTACGTGTATTAAATGGTACTAGCAGGTTTGTACAGGGAGTATTTTGCCCTATTTTAGACACAAGTTTAGACACAAGTCTGAATAATCAGTTTGTGTACATCTTTAACTCTTACACAAAGTGTTTGCAGTAATGTTCAGCTGTTGTTGAATACTTAACTGTAAGCCATGGCTTCTCCTATAGGTTTAGAGCACAGAATGTTTATAAGATCCACAATACGCAGAGGTAATACCAATGGTAAGAGAGATTGGACTTGTGCATTTGCAAATACGCCGTTGCCTCAATGTAAAGTGAAATATTGAGGCCAGAATTATTTAATAGAACAAGATAATGAGTTGCTTAGTAATATAGCTGAGTGAAGCAAAACTACAACTAAGTGGACTCAAATTGTCATACTTCACGATGTAAGCTAGTAGTAGTAAGTAATAAGAGATCAGAAAGGATATTTATGTTTTATAAAGAGCAGAATATTTAGGATTACATGAGTTTTTTCTTTCTTTAACATTCATTAAAGACTCAAACATTGAATCACTAGTAACAGCTTATCTACCCAGGCAATACTTTAGGTGGATATGAGAATTTTCAGTGCTAGGAGTTTGGATACTGAGCTATCATCTAGGGATGGTTTGTGCAATCAGCCTGAACATTGTTTTCAGTACTGTTCTGTTTCAGGGTACAGTCTTGAAAAATAAAACTTTTGAAATGCAAAAAAAGGTAATTTTAGAGAATGACAATTCTATTTTGAAGAATTGCACTTTGGCCTGGTTTTGAGCAGCAGAGGATCAGATCCACAAATGGGCTCAGTCTCCAAAAGGACTTCTAAGTAAAGGTTTAAGTAATTAAGTCTAAATTTGATCCATAAAGAATCTTTCAGATTCTCACAAGATTCTGAGTTTTCGCTGCTGAATTCTCCCATTGCTCAAAGCTCCACTTTTCTTTGTATCCCCAATTCCTTCCATCTTCTCAGGGCTTAGCAGTGTGGTGTCTGCTTTGCACCTAGTGCATGTCAGTACTTGCTTGAGACTGCATGTTTGGCCTGCTCTAGCATCTGTTTCTTCAGCCAGAAAGCATACTCTGGCCACCTCTACCATATTCCTGCCAAATCAGTCCATATCCAAAATGTATTCCATGTTTTCCAGTCTCATTTGGTGCTAGTTTGTGTAAATCATAGTTATGTACAATGGCTGATGGAAAGCTATAAGTGTTAGCTCCTTACACAGTCTACCTATGCTGCTTCTCTGCAGCAACATGCAGTGGGTAGGAGATTGAGTTCTTGCTGCTTTCTTCTCCCAAGGAAAGATGTTCTATAGATGGCTGACAAATTTGAGAAACTTTTTGGAAATTTTTGCTTTTTAAAACTCGTCTTTCTCCCTAAAGTTTGGTTGAAACTGGCCATCTAGTCTGAAATTACTACTGTTGGTGGCAAATGGAGAAACAGGGCATTTGGATAGATATTTCCTTTGGAAAACAGCTTAAAACATGCAAGTCTCTGGAGACTTCCAAGACCCACCTGACTCTGTTATATGTGGCCTCCCCTGGGTGTTCCTGCACTGGTGGGGGGTTGGCTTTGATGATCTCCAGAGGTCCCTTCCAACCCCCACCGTTCTATGATTCTATGAATGAGGAACTACTCTTTTTTTTATGTCACCTCATAGAAACCATTTAGTGGGTTTAGGGCACTTGCCCGAGAAGTGAGAAATGTGCACTAAGCTTCAACTTTCTGTTCTGCCTGATGGAGCACTCAGAAACTCTACTGTTTTGGAGGTGTTCCACATCATGAGCAAGTTACAGACTTATTGACAAGCAAATGCATCATATTTAATCATCTGTGCACGGCAATATTCGGTGTTATTGTATCCATTTGAGCTTTGGCTTGACTGCTTCACCAGTAGCTGACTCCTGGAGCATATCATTTAGATAAGATGAGGTCCTCCAAGAAACCTAGACAAGAATATCCCTCCCTAAGGAGGAACAAAATATGACTAGTGCAAGTCCTCTAAGCACCTATTGTCTAGTCTTATCTTGGTGGTTTTTAACTATATTGCTTGCATGGGGTTATTTTAAGGTAAGGAATATGTCACATATAAATCCTTGGATGCTTAATTATGACACCATTAATTAGTAAAACGAAATAATACAAGTGATAAAACTTTTCAGATGAGAATTTCTTAACTGTTATACTATTTTGAGCTGTTTGGATAACTTTTTCTTGCATATATGTGTTGCTGAAGTTTATACATTCCTGTTCTTCCCAGAGTCACTCATGCTTTAAATACCGTGAATAGTCAAAATCAGAATGTTGGATAGCATATCTTACATAACTCTTTGCAAGCCTGTTATTCAAGAACTTCTGAAACTTAATATCCAAAATAATCACATTCACTACACACATTAAGGACAGCAGCATATGGCAGAGAAGCCACATGGACTAGATTTCTTGAATGGTGCAGAATTGCTGTGTGAGGCAACAGCTTTTAACTCCTACATTTCTTTCAGTGTACTTAGCCTTTACTTCGAGAATAAAAATACAGCCTTTCAGTGGTTGCTGAAACACCTACAAATTTTTCTTTTCCTTCATGTGAAACAGGAATGTAATGCTAATGGATAAATTTGACTCATCTGCAAAGTGGTTTATGCATGCTGTCTAAACATAGGCACGTTGGAGTCAGCAGAGGCTTTTGAGGGCAATTACAGTGTTTCTTTTCTGAAAAACCTTCCAGAGGCTTAATTAGCCAGAGCACCTCACACTAGATACCAGAAGTATCTAATACTTCAAATCTAATACTACAAATAAGCAAAATTTATTACCCTCTTAACAGTCTTCCTTCATGGTGCTAGTAACTATTACTATTATTTCTATAGTTAGAGTTAATAAGTGTAACAATACTATAGCTTAGTAGTAGCAATATAATTAGCAAAGTAGTCTGTACAGTTTAGTTTAGACCATTCACTTTGGAAGCTCCCTGAATGGAAAATATTTAGGAACTGTATTTGACATAAAAGCTACAGCCAAGCCTTTCAGGAACACTGCAAACCTGAATGATGTATTATCTCCTCCAGTTCCACCATCCCTTTCTTTGCTCTTCTCTAAATTGCTTGAGCAAAAGCTGGTGCTTGGACCTTTAGAGTATCTCAGCTGATTTTGTGTAATGCATCAGCCTTTAGATTGGACCCCTGTGTATGAAGGGTAGGTTTTGGTAGAAGAAAAGCAATACAAGTCCTCTCAGAGTTAGTAGCATATGCTGCTTCTGCTGAACTGTGAGGTTAACCTTCCTCAGGGTGAGGTAGATACAGTTTTGTAGCTTAAATCAATATACAATATCATGACTCAGTTTTTCTGAGAGGTATTATGAGTGATGATAGAAGGGTTTTATATATATTTTTAATTAGGCAGATTATACACACACATGCACACTTGGCTATATTCTTATGTTTATTTGCAAACTTGTTAAAATCTATCTTTATTCACACTAGTATTGATTTGCATTTAAAGGCTTTAAAAAAACCATTCTTCATTATCTGCAGTAGCCTTTCCAGGTGCTCTTCTTGAAATGGGATCAGGTGATTTACAGGTTCATGTGTTAACAACAATTAGAAATGAAAAATGGGGTAAATCTTTCTGTTATTCAGCACTTTCAGGTATTCCAGAAGGGCTTCACTTTTGTATTGCTGTTCTCCACTCCAGCCTTTAATAATATATAGCTATTACATACTTAGACTACATTTCCAAATGCATTTAGTGGTTCTGGTTTTGAATGGGCTTCAATTAAGATAACAACATTTTTTTAAGGAGGCACAAAGAATTTATTTTCCCAAACTCATGTTCTTTGTGGGTATTTGAGCTTTGAAACTCCAAAACATTTGGCAACCAAAATGACAGATCTCATGGCAAGCCTTTAGCCACGTGCTAGTAGGGTATTTTCCTTTCAGCTCACAAAGTGCTCGTGCTTTGGTCAGATAAAAGATGGGTTGACTTTCAGAATACCTAAGCAACAAGAGTTACAGGAACAACTCTTCTGAAAATCTAGTTCATATCTGGTACAAGGTAATTAAATATGGGCTTTTACCTTTTGTTTTTTCATCCTGGGGTTCCTAATTTTGGTGTATCTGCTACATGTGCTTTTCTATTACCTTAGTGATCAGGTCAAATGCATTTCCCAGATTTTTAATTAATTTTGGGTTTCACTGTGGAATTTCTCTGGATGCTTTTTTTTTTTTCCTTGTCTGATGCTCAGGGAAGCAAATAAATAAACAAAATAAAATCACCAAACAAAAAAAAACCCAAGCAAATGAGAGAAAGCACACAATGGGTCTTGCTTATTTCCTTGTCTTTGCTTTTGTTTTACAGGAGACACATGAAATTGTGGCTATCAAGAAATTCAAAGACAGTGAAGGTAACCTTTTCTGCTGCATAATCTTTCATGTCAATAACCACATTGTTAATATCTCTCCAGTTAAAATAAGAAGTCTCATTTATGAAGACATGATTTAAAAATGATAATGATTAATTAGCTCTGTGAATATTTAAGGCTCTTGATCCTTCATACATGCCTAGGGACTACATTGTACACTCCAACTAGATAATTACCCTTCTTTCTTGGTGCATCTGTCTTAATATGGCTGAGATTGTGCTGCCATACACAGCAGTAAGAGCCAACTCCTGCAAGGCTTGCTGTTGCTGGCAAAGTGGGTGGCAGAAGGTAGGACACATGGGAATTGTTGGCAGTGCTGCACATACCCATTCCTCACCCAGCAGTAAGAAAACCAAAGATCTGTACGAGACAGGACTGGCTTTCTGACCTGCACTTGATGGTAGCCAGTCAATCACAATGTCCTATCCTAGGCAAAACTGGCAATCGACCATGACAGCAGCTGCCTGTCTTGCTTATATCAGAAGTTAACCCTGATCCCTAATGAGCTAGAATAAATGGAAGGAAAGCCCACTATGAAGTAATGAGAGGAGTCATCCCGGTCTGAGGTGATGCAGCTATGATTTGGCACGGACCAAAGCTTTAGCTGAAAGCTAACAATGTGGTTTAAAGAAGCAGCAGTCACTTTTTAATTTTACCAAACTTTTCTTCTTTGTAAACTATTATAGGATTGCTGGTGGCCATGGAGGTGTGGTTGGTTACAAGGGCTGTCATTTTCAGTCTAGAGCAAAGTCTCATGTGCTTCATGAAATGCAAACTCCCATGTTTTACAGCTGATTTTGCCAGATGTTTAAAGAGTATATTTGAAGAATTTTCCAGCTCTGCTATTCAAAAATCTGTTTGAAATCCCTGTTAGAGAATGCAGGAGGTAAATTCATTGTGGTGACCATCTTGACCAGGTCTTGAGAGTACTTGAGAATTGCTTCTTGGAACTCAGTATGGCTGTATTGAGTTCAGATCCTAGGCAGTGCATCTCACTAGTAAGCCCTAAACAGGATTATTACATTATCTGGTCTAGCAAAAAATTAGAACAAGAACTGAAACATTGTCATTTAGGTCTGGCTTTCCAAGAGCATTATGTAATACCAGTTTACATGACTGATGACTGCTTTTCAGAGTTGTAGCATGTTGTTTACACGGGTCTGGAAACATGACAAGTTCTGTTGATGGATTTGATTCAGCCCATTTCATGTCTGTCTCATTAATATAGTAGTTCATTAGAAATCTGCTTATACTGTAATTGTTTCTATTGCCATTTTTGTTTCAGTGAATTCTCGCTGTTGTTTGACGTGCATAATAAATGTGCTGGAAAGAGTGCATCTAGTTATAGATGAAATTGTGTAATCAGGCTGATGCAAGCCAACACTGAGCACTCAGTTTTAAAATGAAATGATTTAGATTGCTCTAAATTATATCTTTTTTTAATCAAAACATTTGTGATTATAGTATTTTGGTTCCCTTTCCCCTCCTGATACACATAAATTCTTTTATTTTTATTTTTTCTCTCTTCTGATGATGATTATATACATTTGCACAACCTGTGTTATTCTCTGTCTTCTGCAAACCTGTCTTTTCCTTTTGCTTGATCGAAAAAACAATTTCTCTTGTTTCTTTTGACACTGACTCTGTGGTACATGACCTGCAAATGTGATTTAGCTTTGAATTTATGCAATCATATCCCATTTAATATCCTTCTGCTGTGGAGAAAAGGTCCAAGAGATTAAGAACCCTGCTTCTACATGTGCATGGGCACATTTACTGAATTAACGGATTTCATTTTACTAAATGAGAAATAAAATCTAATATAATCTGGTTGACTTGGTAGTATCCTTTAGAACCCAGCAGTTTAGGGCCCCTTGATGATAAGCAGTGTACAAAGTTTTAGTAAACCACTCCTCCTTTATTGGATGACTTTCAGACAACTAAATTGTCAAAAGAACAGTTAAATTTCATGACTCCTCAGAATCAGGTTGAGGGCTTCATTGAATTGATACTTGCTTTGCTTCCCCCCATGGCTACTACAGCAGCCTGCATTGCTGAATTGACATTGAAAGCCTTGGGAGGAAACTTGAAGGACTCACAGTTCTGTGCATCAGACTTAACATTTTTCATGGCTTTTGGGTAATAACATTATTTTTAAATCAGATATCTTTAACGTTGTTCAAACATGAGCTTTGCATTGCAGTGTTTTTGCTGAGGACATATTAACCTTGACAGTGCTTCATGCACGTGACCTGTATTTGTGAGGTGGAGGAAGTCATTTTTGGAAGCCTATTAGTGCTCTTCATAATGAAAAAGATAGAAATGCAAATGATTTGTTTCTCGTGACTTTTTGCTCCTGCAAACCTGGGTAGTAGTGATGGGAAGCCTGTGAGGGTTGCATAATGACAGCACAGTCACCAGTTACCTCTCTTTCATTGCAGAAGCATCCAGGCAGCAGGGAGTCCATGCTGGCTGATAACCATTTTTCTCTGTAATATCTAGAAACTGAGAATTTGATCAGCAGTTCAAAATAAAACACTTGTTACATGGGGGGGATTATATTGTTCTTTTAATAAGTTTTACTCTGACACTTTTACTTTGCACTTTAGAAAATGAAGAAGTCAAAGAAACCACTTTACGAGAGCTTAAAATGCTTCGCACTTTGAAACAGGAGAACATAGTGGAGCTGAAGGAAGCCTTCAGAAGAAGAGGAAAATTATACTTAGTTTTTGAATATGTGGAAAAAGTGAGTTGAGTTTGTACTGTCCTTGTCACAGTTAAATCATCATCTTACTGGTCAAGTCTTTAAAATTGCTTTTTACTGTTAAAAAATAAGCTGTTCTAATCTATAGAGGAACAGCAGAAAGTTTAATACAAGCTGAATTGTTGTAATTAGACATGATTTTGAGAAAGCCACACTGATAACTTTACTATTGTTTTCACTTAATGTGTTGGTATTTTAAAACCCCCAGATATTCTTCCCTATAAAAACACAAGCATGTTCAAGTTCTGTAGAGTGGAATGCATACTATTTGAAGAAAAATTTCCACCCAAACTCTGTAGACCAGTTTAATTGTAACAAATCTTGATGTAGTCTTTCAAAATGAGATCATAGACTTTTGACCTTGAAATCTTTTCAACTTTCTCCATCCGTCCCTGTTAAAAATAGAATTTGTTTGTATATTTCTGTAACAAGGCCACTATCAATAGTTGCTTAGAGGGATTTGGCAAAGCTCACTGTCATTATCTCCAATCCTGACCTCATTTGAAACGACTCCAACATTTCCTTAGACTGGCCTACTACTGCCAAACATCCTGGTCTGTTTCCAGGGACAAACCTGGAGCAGGTTGGTCTTTCATTACTTTTGCAGCCTTCATGATAAGGTAGACATTTCCTCTGGATTCTAAGCCATTTAGCATTTCTTCCTGAAATATTTAGATGGCATTCTGATACTCACAGTAAAAATAAATGCAAGCTTAAATACATATCTCTCTGTAGCTTTCATTTAATATGCTGCCAATGTGATGCTGTGATCTAGCTGAATACCAGTCCTCTTCAATTCTCTTTCATCCAAAGATTCTTCACGCTGAATGTTGTGTGGCTCTTCCACCTCAGTTTACAGTTTATTATGTCATATAACTTTATTGCATAATTTGAGGTCACCTGTATTAGCCCACAGAAATTAGTTTTGTTTTTCACCAGCAGATCAGCATCTCCTAAGGTGGTAGATATTACTTAGAACTAATAACCAAAGCTTGACTTGTTCCACCCATGTTCCTTGCAGTCGTTCCAGATGCTTGGAATGTCTTGGATCACAAACCAACTTAGAACATACATTTAATTTTCTGTTATAGTTGCCTTGGCTAAGTAAGCTCTCTGCAGTGGTGGATGGAAGGAGCAGCATAAGTACCTATATTTAATTGATCTGTTAAAGAGCATACTTCAAAAATTGGTAACATTGGTAAGAGGCACCAGGCTGCAATATCTAACATGATTTGCATCAGAATTAATGTAATGAATTCTGATGCTTAATGTAATTTCCATATTAATGGTTGCCTTGGTTTAGAGGAAACTTTGCAGCCCACGAACGTTTCTCATTTTTGGTTATGCCAAATATTTTCCACAATAGTTTCTTTGAAAACCAGGATGATTTCTGTATTTTTGGGTGAGGGAATGGTACAAGGAATTAAATAAAATGTGATATATAGTAGGTTAATTTTTGCTTTAACTGGTGATGAACACCTTATGTCCTTCAGGGAATCTTAGCTCTCAAATCCAGATTACTTAATTCACATGTAGTCTAATCTCCTTTGCTCATCATCCCCTTAGTTAATGTCTTCAGATAGGATTATGTCTCGCTGTGTTAGTGCTACTATTTTGGTTTCTTATTTGTAACACTAACTTCTTGACTCACTTCTCCAGATCCCCAGCTTTTGTGTGGACAAGAGTGTAACTAAAATCAATATGATTCCTTATCAGGAAATGATTTTTCTCAAATCTGCAGTGTATTTCTAAGGAAAGTTGCACTCAAGCACATAAGTCCCCCTATTTATTCAAAGACTGCAAAACTTAGAAACATTTTCAAATACTATCAAGGTCTCTGTTTATTTTGTGTTACTTTTATGTTCATTAAAATATCTTAGAGGAACAACCTCAAAAATTTTATTATGCAGCTAAAAATGTTTGTGAAAAGTAAGGTAAATGTATTTTTAATGAAAAGAATCTACGGATGCTCAAATCCATAATTAAATGAGTTGTGTAAGACGTTAGAACCAAAATACTTATTTCTGTTTCAGTGTTCAGTAAATTAGACTTTCTTCTCTTCCAGTGGGCTGCTTCTGCCCATTATTCATTCCGAATTCAGTCTACAAACTCCATTGTTCTTCTAATAGTGCAAAATTGGGGAGATTTACTGAAAACAGCTAATAGTATGCTTACAATTAGGATACACTCCTTGAATATAAAGCCACTGATTTTGCATAGCCAGGCACAGTAGCCTAAGTATGTTGCTTCAGAATGCTGAAAACATAATACCTTCTAGCAACCACAGTATAATTCTCTTAAATGACCTGTCTTTTAAACACTTAGAATATGCTTGAATTGCTAGAAGAAATGCCAAATGGAGTTCCACCAGAAAAAGTGAAGAGCTATATCTACCAGCTAATTAAAGCAATTCATTGGTGCCATAAGAATGATATCGTTCACAGAGGTAAGTGTGAAGTTCTCCACAGGGAAATAAACCCTTGGTAGAGATTTGCTTTCCAAGGGGAAAGATGTTACAGCTTGAAGTAATTTGCATTTAACATCGATAGAAGCAATTGCTTTATATTAATGTAAGAAAGAAAATATCTGTAAATTTGGCTAGGTCTTAAGTCTGCTGCGTGACTTCAGATCTTTTTAAAACTAAATTCATCTACGTATGAAGCTTGCTGTCTGCTGTCATTGGAGTGTGATAGAAAGGTTGTATCATATGCACAACACATATCACATGAAGTGAAACTGCAGTACAGGTGTTGCCAAGGGAAAAGAAATCTTTTAAAACATTTTAGGGCACTCGGTCATTTCACTTTTGAATCTGTTTGGAGAAAAATAATCCTAAAGTTAAAACATGGCCCGCTATGTTTTACTTCTTAAGGTAGTTCCTCACAGCTTCCATGAGCTCAGCTCTGTGTATTTACCTTCTCCCCTAAGCTTCAAGCACTTTGAGTCCATACCTTGATGTGTGACTTGGATCTAGTTTATCCAGATTTAATAAAATTATCTTTTGCTTTGTGGCTTTGCAAGAATAACAATTCAAATTGTTTCCAAGAAATTAAAATTCTTATACAATCTATTATTGATAATTTAAGAAAGTAAGGGTTTGAAAATGATTTGTAAAATACAGTTTGAAAAATATACCATAAATGGATATTCATATAGGTTTTAAAAGATGGGCTTAAAACTAGACAACACATTTTTTGTAAGCAAATGACAAGAGATGATGAAGATGATGATCACAACTGAGAGTGTTGAGCACGACACGATATTTTATTCATTAACTGGGTAACTAAATGTCAGTTCTTCTTCTTATTTTGCAATATGCAGTATTCTGCGTATTGGCTTCCTGCCCCAGATCATCTGTAAACACCTTTTATCTTCCCATATTTTGTTGGGAAGCACTTTACACAACTTCAAAAGGCAGAAGATTAATTCTGCACGTTCATAAACTGAATTGCTGGAAGCTGTTTCAGCAGTTGCTCTTGTAATGCTTCATTTACGATTGCATGAATATCTGCAAATATGTTCTAATGAAATGAAATTTGTTGACAAATTTCAAAATTAAAAAGAGAAGTTAACAGCAGGTTGTTTTTTTTCCCTCTCACTCTGATACTCCAGATATCAAGCCAGAGAATCTCTTAATAAGCCACAATGATGTTTTGAAGCTGTGTGATTTTGGTAAGTTCAGTCAGATTCCTGCCTCTTATCTTTTTAAAGGAAATCTCTTGCAGTGCAGTTTTGCCTCATTCTTGTACAAATGCTACAGTGTGTACTGTTTAAAGTGCTCAGAATTGATTACTTCTTCAGGATTGTGGCTAGTAATTTATCCAGGTTCTTCTGGCCTGCATATTGAAAATAATTCTTCCTTATTTAGAACAGACACAGTAAACTTACATTTTTAATGTATTTTTTGAACCAGTGGTTTCAATGGACTATTATGTGTGTGGTTATAGGTCAGCTTTTATTCTTATGTTAAATAAGGAGTCACCTGTCCACATATGTTAATGACCAAGTGACTGGAGGTTAGAGTCAGAGTTGTACATGTAATGTTACAATTGATGTTTCCTGACCTATCAATACCTGGTTAATGTCAGCTTTAAGGCTTTGAAGAATCGGTACCCAGGCACAGGCTGAAATTTGCCCATGTGAGTAATCCCCAAAAAACAACAGAGGGGATTGTACACTGTTCCAACAGTCTGTACTTTTATTCTAAATGCTACATAAACACAGAATAAAATATTGTTCCTTCTAAAAATCTTACACTTTGGCTTGGTAAATAAAAAATAATTCCATAGTGTTCCCCAGGGGCACTTTTCAGTTAAAACAGTTTGAAAGCTGTCATTTCAAACCACTGCAATTTTGAATGAATAGAAGAACTGCTAAAAAAATAGATGGCAATAGTTTTTTTAGGAACACAAAGAAGGCGTTTGTCATTTGCAGTGCTGCTTATTTCTTTTAATCCTAAAAGCATTTTTGCTTCAGCATTCAGAAGCAATAACCCTTCTAGGAAAAGCCTTAGATCTGGTCCACACGAGTTCTTTGAACGAAGGGCAATTTATTCTGCAGTGTCAGGAACAGCACGGCTCTGACAGAACACCAAGGTCCTGTTCCTCAGGCACCTCGTGCCTTTTCAGCCTCCTCGTCTGCACCTCTGCAGCCGCCCACCTTGGCAGCTCTGTGCCCGGGCTGCCCTGGCACCATCGCCCAGAGCTGGTGGGGAAGGATTTTTCCCTTACCTACACTTTTGTGGCTTTGCCCCTGCAAACCAAACCCGCCTGGGGCTCAAGCAGGGGGTGCAGGGTGGTGTAGCAAGCACCTTGCTCCTTCTCGCGCCAGCAGGGAGACAGAAAGGTGAACGAGTGGTGCTGGATGGCTGTTTTCTCACTAGGTACAGATGTGTGTTCTCTGGGTTGCGTTGGCTCGCTCGTGCTGTCTGCCCAGCCACGTTCTTTGACCGCTGTTGGGCAAGACATGCAATCAGTGCTCGACACAATCTTGAGGAAGGAGTTTCTGTTCTTACTCTTTATGATTTTTTGATCGACAGTTTTGATTTCAGAGGCAGTTGAATTTAAAATTCCCAGCAGCTCTTATAATTTGGGATCAATTTGAATTTTCTAGCCTTAATGTTAATTGACATTATTTGCTAGTAGCTTAAGCTATTACTTTAAAATGTCTGTCAGAATGGTGCTAGCCACAAGCATTTCCTGAACATGTATAGATTATGATAGAAGAATTCACCTTGTAACACGATTGAACATATGCTGTCTGCCTACCTAGCTTAATTCATGGTTTGGACACGGGTACTTGTCACATCCAGTGCCATATTCCTCATGTGATAATGAATGCAGAGAAACAAATCTATGCATCCATCCCAATGCAGATACACAGAAGGAACTGGATATTTCTGAACAGCCCAGTGGACAAAACAGTTTGAATAAGAAAGTTCATAAATTTTTAAGAGGACAGTTCTTCATAGTCCTTATGCCATGTGTTCTGTACATATCGTGCTAGATAAAAATGAGATTGAATGTGGTGCTTGCCTGGACACATGTTGTGTGGGTGTCATTTCTGCCAATAGAAGTGGGAAAAGAGAACAGTACCAAATGCTGATTGCAGCAGATGCATCTGACTGTTGGGAAGTTAGGCCTCCCCACTAGTGTGTTTGCTGTTTCAACACCAGGGCTTTGAAGTTACATGTTTGAGCAATCTCTTAATCTCTGTATGATTCTTAAGCATAGAAATGGTGAAACACGGGACTGGAAAAGACCTCAAGAAATTCTCTAGTTTGTCCACCTACTCAAAGAAAGGATTAAACATGTTGTGTGTCTTCCTTGGCAGGTGTTTGCTTAGCTTACTCTTAAAGTACTGAATAAAGGAGCTTCCCTACTCTTCCTGGGTGTCTGTTGAAGTACTTGCATTCTAACATTAATGATATGTCTTATTTTAAGTGCACCTTATATTTACTTTATTTCTCTATAAGAAATTTACAGT